>CAJPIZ010000152.1:0-32241 GCA_905368565.1 Medioppia subpectinata
AGAGAGAGAGAGAGAGAGAGAGAGAGAAGCAAAGCTCGTATTTATATAATAACGGTAATGACTATCGACGAGATGAGACCCGCAGACAATGCAATCACACTATGAGTACAGAAGTACTGAAATAGTGAACCGCATAAACACGAGCTTTGGATGAAAATTGCATTACAGATTGGATGGGCCCACAGGCCGGGCAGATATCAACTCCGCCCGTATTAGCTGTAGACGAAAATTAGTTGTTTTCAGACACCAAAAAAGTAGACAAAAAACTACTATATATATCATATACTCTATTATATATAAGCGCTTAATATAAGTAACTCATAGTGTTTTTATATCGATATTTGAGATGGGAATGAGTGCAACATTTGTTTAGTCTCAGGAATTGTTGCTCTCATACAGGCCTGTGCTCTGTTGTGCCGGTGCTATGGCTATGACTATAGCTCTACTCTTGTAATAGTCTATCGCTTATCAATTTCGGACACAAATGAAAGTGAGAGTCAGTTATAAGAAGGGAATGAAGAAAACACAACAAATACACAGAAGAGGAATAAGTTATACGCCATGAATGAGATAAAAGATAAGACTAATGAAACTTACTTTACAGAAGGGATGAAAATACTGTACAAAATACATACACATAGAGAGCTAGTGTTAGACTAGAGTATAGTTTTTATCTCACAAATCAGATTCGCGATACAGTGTGCGGCTAAACGTACTGTATATCTATAATAGCAATAGTAATAGTAATAATAATAATCATAAAATTTCTTTCGTACAAAAAACTCAGCGTTAAGTTAAAGGAGAAGTTAGCTATGGCTGCAAACTATGTATGGCTTATAAGCCTATGAGGCTATGAGAGAGGCTATGAGCCTATGAGGCACGTCTTGTTTTAAAGATTTCATTTATACTGTTTTATATACACTATAAGCACATGAGAAAGAAAAACAGAGAAATTGTAGTGAAATGTTTTTATGCAACACTAATGTAATTTAGTTTGTTTTTTCATAGTTTATGTGTTATTACACCTTAACTCACATTATTTGCTTGCGTTTGGCTAATGGATGAAATCAGGCGCTGATTCTTAAATAATGCATACATTTTATGCCAACTTTTTTCTCACTAATACATTGCTCTCGCAATTCAATGATAGAGAGAGTGAGCGAGAAGTGTATGGAAAGCATAGATTGGGAGCGAAGACTCGTTTAGAACATTATGTTTGCATTGATTCGAGTTTGACGTCGAGTGATGAGCGATGAGTCAAACGCGTGAATGACTGACAGCCGGGAGAGCCCACCCCTCCAGAGCCCGTGTAGTGCTTTAGACTGGGATGCGATCCACCGCTACTGCTGTCGCTGTTGTGATCGCTTGGACTCATTATTAGCGGCAAGTGTTCGGCGGGTGAGTACGGACTCGGAGGTGAGTGCAGAGATCGGGGAGAGTTTGTACGCGGAGTCATCGGCGACGGCGATAGCGATGACGAGTTGGGACTCGCGGGCACTGAACCCGACTCTTTGAAACACGAGGACTCGTAGTGTTTATTGAGGTATGACTTCAACGCAAACGATTTGTTGCATCGCTGGCACCGGAAGTGCTTGAAAGCGCTGTGGGTTTGCATATGAGCCCTAAACGCGCCGTCAAATCAAACATATAATTTACTCATTAATATTGTATTGAATGCACTTTTTGTGTTTATAAAAGGTATAAATCATTGCTTGCATTATATATTAAAAGCAAAAATGTATTTTTTAAACCAAAAAAACTGTTGTTACGAATGGAAAGGTATATAATTTGTACCTCAGATTTGATCGATCGGCGAATGCCTTTCCACAGTGTGCGCACCCAAAAGGCTTTTCTCCCGTATGAGACCGCATGTGGCCCTACATTGGGATAAGATTTATGAAATGAGTTATACATTAATTGTGGGATGACGTGCACCGGTGTGTATGTGCTGTATATGAGGCGCAACACTGAACATACCTGCAAAAGCCAGGGCCTCGAGAATGCTTTACCACAGGCATCACACTTATGGCTCAGATTATGTGTGAGCTATGAATTGAATGGCATTTGTATGAAAAATGGTGTGGATATGGCGTACAAAAGACATGTAAAGAGTACTCACCACATGCATAGCGAGAGCAGGCATAGAGACGTAGACCTTTGAACAGGTCGGGCACTTCTTGGCCAACTGGGAGTCAGGACTTCGATGTGTCTGTTTGTGTCGCGAGAGGTTAGAAGAGGTGGCGTAATGTTTGCCACACTCTGTACACGTGTATCGGGCCTTCTCTTTGGGTTCGGGCTGTGGGGGCGCCGACACCGCCGACGCGTTTCGTCGTCGCGATCGGCCATCGCTGATGAAAAAGGCATCGTATGTATAGCTAACCGTTACGTTAGACTTCGCGCACTGACTGTCGCTCGTGTCCTCGACTTTGATGTTATAGTCGTTGCTATTGAGTGATAGGGAGAGAGTAGACGCCGACGACTCGGGCCTCTGCGGCGAAAGCGGCGGTTTTGGCGATTGTTGTAAAGAATTATTTATACATTTATTGCCCTTTTTATTGCTTAAATCTAATTCTTTCTCCTCTGCGGACTCGTCAGCGATCGATGTTTCATGACTTGAGCTCTTGTCGTGCACTTCTTGCCGATGAATATATCCTATAATTGTTGAACATTGAGATTGAGAGCCAAAAGGAAACACTTTAAACACATCTCAAACACAAAACAAATTATTTATTCAATAAATAAAGTCAATATTCAGACAAAAGGTTTATTATTATTAGATATTATGCACTTTTTCTGTTCAACACTTTTATTCTGGCCTTTAATACATGAAATACAGGCGAAGAATAACTATCGTTTCGGTGCCTATCGTTATGTATTAATATTATGTTCAATAATATACACCATTATATTATATAAAACATTAAACAACAGGTTTCTCATGAATATTGAGTCAATTTCTATTCAGCCTCTCCTGTCTCTCGACTCTTGTCTCGCATTTTGTCGAGTGTTTTGTATTATATATTATATTAATATTACTTTACGCGGACTTAACTAAAATATGAGTGAATTGATTTCATACCAACAAAAAACAACTCCACTTTATGCCAAAAAAGTCAATATTTTAAATCATAATTAATGTTTAAAATTGATTTTTATACTCAAAGTCGATAAAGAATCTAAAGCTAAAAATATAAAGAATTATGAATGGAGTCTATAATTAAGATTAATGTTTATAATATCTCAAAAGTTTTAGCTTTTGTTGCAATAAAAAACTGCTAAATTATATTAACATAAAATATAAACAATTCAAAAGACTCTCTCTCTCTCTCTCTCTCTCTCTCTCTCTCTCTCCTCTTATATTGATTATTATGTACTGCATATAAAGAACGGCTTAAAATTTCAAAGAATTCTTAACTTGAATTTAAAACAAATTAATAAATAAATAGTAAAAATAAAAAAGTACACCAAATTGTAAAGAAAGGCCTAATGTATCTCATTTTGTATTAATGAAAAAATTCCTAAAAAATAACATTTTTAACCGTATTTTATTTTTCAACGAGTTATATATAATATTAAATAGACGGCAAAATTTAGGCTCAGAATATATATAAGAAATCAAAACCCAAAAGTTAAGTCAAGAATATTCAACAATCATTAATTCCGGGATCTTTTTCTCGTTCAAACATTTGCTTCCCTTATCTGATATATAGTCTACATATAAATAGTCTTCCCATTAAAGACTCATTCGTTGACAAGAATTATAACTTTTTTTCGTATAATATATTTAGCACTAGAAGTATCACTAAATTTATGTAAATGAAATGAATTGTCTTTTTTATCAACAAAACACAATAATGTATATATTCTGTGTACTGACATATACTGAATACATAGAGTGTATATTTGAATTAAAATATCCTGAAAAGACTAGTTTTGTATTAACAAAAAAATGATTCAATTCTCTCTGTAATTATAAATTAAAGAATTGAAAATAATATACAATTTGTTCACTTTTTTGGGAGATATTTGAATCTCTTTTAGTCGTATTTCAAATATTCATATTAAAGGGAAATTCTATCAAAGTTTCCCAAATGTGTGTTTTGCAAACATTTTGGGCTAATATTTATATGAAACATATTGCCGACCGAAAAATTTATGCAGTATTTTCCCAAAGCTATTATTTTGTTAGTAATACAACCAATTTATTATCAGAGCTCTCATGCCTATCCCTATATTTTAATGCAATAAAAGTAAACTATAACATTTTGAATATATTTTCATTCATATATGGGTTTTTGTCGATCACAAACAGGAAGTTACTTTAAAATAGTTAGAAATTAGTATTGATTTTGAAATTATAAATATTTTGTATTAATAATATATTTATAAATTGTCAATAATTTTTTATTCATAAATTTAATATTTTTCTACGATTTTTAGAAATATTTCTCAAAATCAAAATCATTTAATACAATAGAAATCATTGGATGTTATGAAATGGATTAGTGGTATCTGTGATAACATATACACCCATAATAATGATATATGGCTTAATTTGAAGGCCTTGTAAAGTCCAAAGAGGTATCTTTGGGTGAAATCGGAAGACCATATCATATCATCTCTTCTTTCTTCTGAATTTCATTATATATTTATTTATCCATAGAATAGAAGAGAATTCTCTGCAATTCGACCGCATTTTGATCGGCGAGTAAATGATTGAAGATTTTTGTATTTATATTTTTACTTCAAACCACTTCTAACTGCTTCTCCATTATTGTGGACTAAACTCTTCAAAACAATACTTAATTACAGAACGAGTTTCAGTAAAAGAAGAAGACTTTCTTAAAACAAATGCATTCAATAGTCAATAGAGAATAATTAAATGCATGAATTTGTATTTGATTTAATAAACAAATGAATCCATTTATAAAGTATTTCACTTTGACGGAAAGTATTTGTTGGATAAATATTCAATTTGTGTTCAATCACTGAAATTGTTTCCAAAGAAAACCCCAAAAATCATTTCAAATGGTATTTAAATTAAAGATTTAAAGTCTGTTTTTATGGCTAATTTGTAATAAAAGGTTTAGCGTTGGTATGAATTGCACGAAATCTTTTAGCAATCGTTATATTAGTCACGAATCGTATGAATCGGAAGAGATGGTCGACTCGGTTGTGGTGGACAGACATTAGTGGCATTTCCACCAGTGATCGCAAAACAACGTAAGGCACGCAAAAATATGTGAGATATTAAAATAATATAACAATATTTGTATTTCTCGTTTTTATATATCTATGGGCTGTAGTGTGTGTTTTCGTGATACAATTGCTGCACAACACACACACAGACAGACACATCCATACATACATATAAACACAACAGCTTTTATTATATCATATAATCATTCTATCATAATATCAAACAAAAGTATAGCAAAGTATTGCAATTTCCCCTTTTTGTGTGCCACTAATAATTGGCTGCATTTGTATAATATGAACGAATTGTCAAAATAATGTCAGCTAAGGATAAAAAGCAACGAAAACTTTGGCATTCCTTCGGTATTGAAGAGTACGAGTGCACCAATCAATCGGATGCCCAAAGTTAGCACAATGTTAGCCAAATGCGAATTCCAGCCCAAAACAACAACTATATCTAAACTCAAACTCAAATTGATGTCAAAAATATAGACTTTTTTCCCCTCTCATCGTATATTACAAACAATGCATAAAAAGCCGATGCGTTTAAAAACAATGTATAAAATATAATAACGATTGACGTTAAACATGTGAAAGAGTTTCTCATTAAATCTCATATATTTTGTAAGTGAATATATTATTGGATGAAAGAGCGGCTCAGCAGGTGTTGCGGATTCATGGAGTATATGAGCTCTATTTCTGGATGCCGTTTATATGACTACAGGGGTCTTCACCAGTGACCACATGCTAAGCAAAAGGATAGAGGAATCCGGTGTTTATCTTTACTTATGGACTGCACTTTTTTGTGAAGTCGTTTTCTTACAACAGCAACAGTTGAGGCGTTGGATGACTGGAAGTACTGATGAGATTCTGGTGTCTGACTGACGGCTTTCACTGATTACGAGATTTAGGACTCCAAACAACTTCACAATAGATTGAACTCTACTTCTAGTCTTCTATTCACTTATATTCTGTACATTATATGAATTTAGTCGCAAAAACTACTGACAAAAAACTGAGAGATCACAAGAGAGTGAAAGCCAAAGGCAGAGAATTTTTGGCCTTAACTCTACATCCATTTCCATTGCAATCCTTCAGCGCTGATGCGATGATACTTTTGGTTAATACTTATATAACGAGAAACGCCTATAAAACAGACTAATAAGAAGGCATCAGTGCCTGTGAGCAGAGGGAACACAAGGGATCAACCAAACCATTCTCACATCACATAACTATACTGAACACTGTTTGCCCGCATTGAAGGCATTGTTGAATCTTAGAGTAAATCTCTCAAACATATCATAGATTTTTATAGTCAAACATTAACTAACTTTTATGACTTAATATAAATTTGCTTTTCTGTGAATTGTGTAACACTTGTTGACAACAACACAATTCAATAGAGAAAAAGATGCATTGAATGATAGAATAGAGAGAGTATTATGATTACTATTATATGATATGTATTTTGTAGTGAAAGCTATATTAAAGCATTAATCTCTAATAATCCATTGTATTGTAGAGTCATTTTAGTGAACATAAAAATAAGTTGAATGAATAAGTTGTTGCGCTGGCGATAAAAGAGTGCTCATAAAATCACGGCACAGGCAGTCGCCCATTGAGTTCCACTAACTGTATGTGCTTTTGATGGGTATTTGTGCTCAAGAATAGCATTGGGATAATGTGTGGCGCATACACACCAACAGTAGATATTGATATATTTATATATAAATATATAGCATATATGGCATTATTCGCTAAATTATACTATGGTATAGCCATACAAACACACACATACATGTATATACGTACACACACTGTACACACCATATAGATTGCAATATTCTGTATATTCTTGTGTTATACCCATAGACTCAATACTCAACAGTAAGTTATATGTGTTGAACTGAGACTAAAGGCACGAACCGGGCTTAAGGAACGGCAGCCAAACGGGCAAAAGTGCAATACTAGTAATCCATTCGCTGTCAGATAATAGCATATTTTAAATGATAGGATTTCAAAGAGAAGAGACTGTTTCAAAGGTTTACATTGTATGGAGACGTGTTGTATATATGAGTATATGATTTGCTTTACTATCTCATAATAATGTGCTTATATTTTGTCTTCTTTTCCACAACTCTCTCTCTCTCTCTCTCTCTCTCTCTCCTGTAATTTTAATGAACTTAAAGCAATAACTTTTAAGTTGAAAATAAGTGCGATTAAGGTTTTATGAGGTATTACCACATGTCTGTGTGTATGTATCTCTCTCTCTCTCTCTCTCTCTCTCTCTCTCTCTCAACATTCAGCTCTTGCCTTATACTTAATATCGAAAGATTTGAATCTCTATTACATGATATTCTGTTGTAAAGAAATGATCACAACATAGAGAAGGAGAGATACATACACACAGACATGTGGTAATACCTCATAAAACCTTAATCGCACTTATTTTCAACTTAAAAGTTATTGCTTTAAGTCTTTTAATAAAAAATTCCACAATAACTTGTTTTCCACACACAATCACATCCACAGCCAATACATCCAACCATTGCCACCACATCTCACTTCAATTGTTGAATCACATCCAACACAATAACCATTCAATACATTATACCACACATGCACTCAATATTTAATGCCGTTTTCCACTCGTATTACATATATTTTTCCAAACAATACAAATAAGGATTTAATTTTTACAAATATAATTCTCAATCTAAATATTTTACATGTTTGTTAGCCACTAAGCCTTAGCCCCATTATGACAGCCTTATTGTCATTCTTGTAGATTATAAGCAATGTATTGTATATTTAAATTTGTTGATTAAATAATAATCGTTTTTAATGTAAAATTTATTTTTAAAATCAATTTTAAGCGTAAATATTTTAAAACACGAGTTCCTATATTCAATATAATTAATTATTTTTAGTGGTTTTTAAAATTGTTTAAACAAATATTGATTTTTTATTATTATGTTATAGGAATACCCTGTAGTCTGAGTTTGAGTAAAAATACACTCAAACGCTAAAATAAAATGTGTTTTTTTATTAAAATTAACTATTTATGAAATAATATTATATTGGATATGAAAATATATAATGTATTTAAATCCTGTAGATTTAACAATTTGAATAAATTCATAAATATTTGTCAAAAAGTAGTTTTCATTATTTAATTCACAAAAAATATATATTGTGTTTGCTTTTAATTTTTACGATATAAAAAATTATTCAGAAACATTTAAACGGCGCTACAAATTGGTGTGAGATTTGAATAAATTGAATAAATGAGTGGAAATTGCTTTAATTAATGTTGATATACACTGTTATTTGAGTCTCAAATTAAGCCATTTATTGAATAATAAAGTAATTAAATGTGATTTAAGAATGAATGAGATAATCAAGAGATAAATTATTTAAAAACATCACTTTCAATGAGTAAATCAAATATTTAATTAGCGTTTCATAAATTATATTTCGGCAATACATAAATGAAAGGAAACTCATTATAATGTTATCATATTTTGACAAACTATACAATAAAAGTGTATGGTTTTGGTGTTTCGCTTCCATTTAGAAAATAGGTATTTATATTTAGGATTTGAATTATTATTGTGCGACAGAAGGGCTACTAAAACAAATTTGTCTCTTATAGGCCATTGGGGGGACATTTGCCAGCAATAGATGGGAATGGATGTGGAAGAGGAATGGATTGCGAGTTGGATAGCACTTGTATGCTATAGTGAAATGACATCACAGCCATTGTAGAGTCGTATGAGCGCTAACAAGTGTCTTATATTAGGTCTACATTTATGTGTCGGGACTCGACTCCTATGCAGAGGCTTTGAATCGAATTGAACATTAAAATTACAGGAGAGAGAGGGAGAGAGAGGGAGAGAGAGGAGAGAGAGAGGCACACATCTGTTGTGTCTCTCGAATCGCATCCAATACTAGACTACATATGAACTGCAATCGTATATGAAGTGAAGCTCATATGCAATGCAAACACCATTAGTGCGAACACAATATAAAACATACAACAACTCCGGGCACAAGAAGAAGGGGTCGAAACTTTGTTATGCGACTAAAGTAAACATTTAAAGCAATACACGCGACACACACAGCAAAAAAGTGTGTAGACTTAGACTCATCATTATTATCCTTTAGGATTTGTATAGATTAGTGTATTATTGAGGTGAAGGTATTACGTGCGACAATAAATCGTTGTTGCAGTCAAACCCAATATAAGCCTTTATTTTTTGAGCACAAATAAAATGCTATTTGAACACGAATTTGCAAATATATACCAGATTTGGTGATTAAATAAATATAATTATCAAAATTCTAGCTAATACTACCAGGTTCATTTAAAAATATTCAATATAAATCTAGAATACCCCAAATGTATACATGAGCCGTATATTAGGATATGTTGACTAACCAATTGTCTGAATTGACAAAATATAAACTATTAAAAAGTGTTAAGACATACCATTATAACAGAAGTTAAGGTCGAGGTAATGAGGGTTAGGCGATGTGTTGTGAGGGTATGGTTGCGGTGCTGTCTCGCCTTCGGTAGGACTAGAGGGTTGTTTGTAAGACCACTTCCCGCTGTGGTCTATGGGGTGTTTGGCCTTTTTGACCAGAAATGAACGCGGCATTGCCTACTATACACGTTAAGGCATACCATTCAACAATTACCCGACGCTTATATATCTATATACAGTGCAACACAAACTGTTTTCAGCGAAACAAAGTTATTAGAAAATATAATAAATATATTTGACATTTACTATGAATATATGAATTTATATGAGCTTACTCACCCAATGGTAATTAAAATAAATTAATTTCTACATAGATCTGTTTTCCATTTGAAAATTATACACACACAAAATTACATATGATTATTTATTTATAATTAAATAACTATTTTAGTTTAAAACATTCTTTGAGAAAATATTGATTGAGTTTTTAAAATATGATTTTTTTGTGAAATCACTGTTTGATTGTTGAGAAGCGATGAGGAGAGAGAAGAAAAACGCAAAATTGTTATAATCTTTTGGAGCAAAAAAAGAAAAAAGAAGATAACTTTTAGTAGTAGTTATGACTTGAATTGCATTGCATTTGATGTGATGGCAGAGATGTGACTGAAAGTGCGATACTGTGTGTATGTGTGTTAATTCACGACTCACTTCTCCCTCTCTCGCTCTCTCCCTCTCATTCACTCGATATCTTTCGGTGCATTCGCTTAGAGATGAATGGAAGCGCCGAACACAACAATACCAGCAATACTATCGTCAGTGCATAGCCTGTAGAGCATGAGCACAATGAGCGCAACCACACTCTTAAGGCCCATACACTCGACGATTGCGTCAAAATATAACTACAATCACAATTGATTGACCGAAATATTTTAGTTTCGCTGCAAATATCAAACACCAAACAAAACAACAAAAAAATACAATATTAATGAATTAAATTATAATGAATTTTCTAAATCAAAAACCAGTCAATCAAATAAATCTAATTTTGATATCAATTTAATGAATTTATTACATATAAATGTCTAATATTTAGACAATAGATAACTAGTGGCGAAAACAGCGACTCTTTCTTCCATACAATCCGTGTATTATTAATACTAATGTCAGTACTTTATGTGATATATTATTTTGATTGTTTCCAGAAGAAAACTCACACAAAAGTCCAAGAGATATAAACCGTGTCTCAATTTTTACACAAAATCCATTTAAATACAAGTCATTAAAACATTTGTTTACACTTATATTAAAGATTAGGCTTTATTAGTAGTTTTGCGAGTGAAAGACACAATTGAAAACTATGAGCCAAATAGATATCAAAACTAAAACAAGTGTTTTGGCCGTTGAAATGACACTTTGCTGTATAGCAGCACAGACTGAAGGCTGTGTACAACTTTCGCGTTAAAAATAAGGACACATCGATTCTATGCGTTAACCACTATTCGGCAAATGCATCAAATATTTTAAAATTTTTAATACATTTGTTAGAATACTTTTACTTATTGTTATTTTAAGAATTCTAAATGTTTTTGACAACAATTAGTTTGATTTAATTTGTCAGATTTGTTTAATATATCTCAATATAAAAAGCATTATTCCATTGAAATAACATTAATCCCATATACTTAACATTGACTATAAGGCATTGCCATAGACTTAGCATTGTGTAAAATCCCCCATGTTAAATCTATGTCAAAGACTTAATCTGAATTCCCATAGAAACCCATGTAAAACATTTTCCCATAGCAAAAGATCCCAAGATTTCCCATATTATCCTATGAGAGTTTCCCAATGTTAAAGTATAGCCATAGGGTTAACATGGCATCTCATGTTTAATCTCATAGGGTAGGGTAGGGGAGGGAAAAGGGGCCGAACGATCCTATAAACCACATCTTCACATATGAATTGTGGTTAAAAATTGCGTTTACAATGAGTTGTATTGATACGAGTTTTTATTAAATTTACGCTAAAAAATACTCAATTTTTAAATGTATAATAAAATGTAATTTATTTTCTCTTTTCAAAAGAGTTCAATAATTATTATTCCAACGATTATTATTGTTTGCCATTATTAGTGTCTAATGTTTAATAAATTAGTTTTATTTTTGGATTCTTATAATCAGAATAAAAGAAATGTGTTTTTTTGTTGAGTTTTTGTGAAATTGCGTGAGAAATGAAAAATGTTTAGTAAGACTGATATTCTGAATAGTGATAGCAATCAACTTATTTAGTTAAAACTTAAATGCATACAAAAAACTCTAACTCTGGTCCCAAATAAAAGTGCTTTTATGTGATTTACTTTCTTCCTCTTCGCTAACAATAACTTTTTACCCCAATCTCTCTCTCTCTCTCTCTCTCTCTCTCTCTCTCTATACGATTGCAGTTAATATGTAGTCTAGTATTGGATGCGATTCGAGAGACACAACAGATGTGTGCCTCTCTCTCTCTCTCTCTCTCTCTCTCGCGTTACACATCATATCTATTTCCCGTCTCTTCTCAACATTTAGCCGATTCTAGTTTTAAACAAAAAATAACTGATAAAAACTCTTTAGAGTTTTCATGTAGTCATTCATATATATTATGTTATATAAAGTTTTTACTGTTCAACAAATCGTTTGCCGACTACTAATCCCTCAATCCGTTTACTCGCAACACAACTCTACGACACGACTCCGCCATATGTTTCCTTTACTCCTTAGAGAACTGATTGCTGCGACCATTGCTTCCCATAACACAACACAACCCTTAAAATTATACAATTTTTTAAAAGCCAAAAGAAAGATATATAAAAATTAGTTATCTTTCGTTAAACATTAAAAGTACGTCAAAACTCATAATAAATGAGCGCTAATTTATAACTGTATTAAATGTATTTCTTTTGTTGCGTTAGTTATTGATTCGCAACACTAATGCTAATCATATTTCTATATTAAACATTTAAAACATTTTTCATTATTATTTTGTATTCAAACGTATGATAATATCAGTCATCACTCCAACGAGTTTTCATTAGATTTAATGTAAAGAAAAAATGCACATATCTTTGTGCCATTCATTTATACGTTTAATTCAATATTGAATTTATTGTATAATTAATAACGTATAAAAATTATTTGTACATTATTTAAAAATATTATTATAGAAACGATTACTTCAACACAATATTTCTATTAATAATATAAATTCAATGAAACATTAGTTAATAATTTTTTAATCAATTAAATAAATCGATTGGATTTTGTGTGCTTTGGCGTCGAGTGAAGGAGATTTGTATAGTAATGGCTAATACGAGTTGATCCTAAATTGAATCGATTAGTCTCTGCTTATGACTCTCTGATTCATCTATTATTTCGAGTTAACAACAAATAAATCTCCGAAAATCATAATATTCTGTCAATTCTATCATTTGTTGACTTATAAAACATTTATTAAACCTAAAGAAATACAACAGAAAAAAAACTGAGGAGAAAAGAAAACCGAGAGAAGTGTTGAATTGTTTGCTTAAAATATGAAATTGTTTGCACTGAATATAATATATTATAATAAATTAAATTAAATAATCCAAACATAAAAAGGCTGTGCAAACAGTACTGTAAGAATAGGTGATGCGTTGATCTGATTAAAAGCTCAAATAGTGTTTGAATTGTTTGCATTCATTTGATAAGTGATAACTTTGTGACCAAATATATAATAAAAAAGAAAAACGAAAGAATTTTTTCTTGTATTTTAATTTATTTGTTGGCATCTCTTCACAAAAATTGAACAAATGGAGCGATTTAGGTCTCTCTCTCTCTCTCTCTCTCTCTCTCTCTCTCTCTCAATCTTTGATTCACTATTCACTTAGTGATAGGGAAAAGTAGTGCGAGTAAAGCAAAAGTGCAAAACTGGTGTCTTTGTATAGATTTAATGTTCATCAATAAATGGTATTCAGTGCTGATGGCAGTGCTGGCAGTGCTGGCAGTGTTGGCATCAGTGAAGGCACTGTTAGTGTTGCCAATCTCTGCTCCAAACGAGAGACATGTTTCATGAAAACTGCTTCGCCTCTCAATTTTGGTCTTTTGTGTCAAACATTGAGAAAAAGTAAAGCATTAATGGATGCACTTTTTGTGTGTGCAGTTTAGTGCTGTTCATCCCTTTACTGTACATACATAGATATACACACAGTATGCTCACAGTGTTTGTGATGGCCTTCTCATCCCTTCCCGTTTGTCCCACATTTTCATTCAATTGTGAGCAACAATTGCAGACGCATTGCAGCACTTCATACAAAGCGCATACTTTGTTACCTAACTTTCATTTGAGGCCAAAATGAGAGATACAACTAAATTAAGTTCTCAAAAAATATCTATCAACGAACCTATCATTTAAGAGCAGATGTAATGAGAATAACGATTGAAAACTATTGTAAAATAATTTTTTAAACACAAAACACTATTTGAATGAACGTTTGAGTGAAATACAAATTAAGCTCAAATCCGCACACATTTCATGTTAATAGTGTTAAGCAATAGCTTTTAATATATGGACAAAGATTTAAGCGAACAGTTAAATTGAAAGACAGCTCTCATATTATATCATATCTGGATTTATACAACACAAAGAGCAGGTGCTTATAGTTATACTTAACACGAGCTTATGATTGTTCATCAATGTGTTGATGATTACCATTAGGGAATCATAGGTTGTAATACTAAATGGAAAGAGAATTTGCTTTGAATGGCTTTAGAGATATAAATATAAAGGGGAGAGAGAGAGAGAAGATATGGTCGTCTCTAATATAGCGGTTGAGTTGCATTAATGAGTGATATTATTATCATCACATTTGACCCATAAGTTAGTATAGATTACACAATAGCTTATCATAACATATATTGTATATTATGAACAAATCAGAGGAGAGAATGAGTTAACGGTTCAGAAAATGTTATATTGATATCAATGAATGAAATTGATATGAAAGACGAAAATCGCAAGTTTAGTATTCAAAAGGGTTTTTGATCGTCAAAAGCCTATCATATCATAAACTATATTATATAATATATGCAACATTTGAGGCACTAATGCCTTTTAGTATGAAAACAAAAGCCAATACAACAACAAATATTCGTACAATGGATTCGTGTAATAATGAAAACTCGTCTCCAAAAGCGCACACAATCTATAAAAAGCTAACAATGAATACAATGAATAAGAGCTCATTAATTGTGTGGAAATGGAGGAAAAGTTAAAGCAATTAAAACCACTCCCAGAATAACACGTATAGCTTTCTATAGTAAACATTGTTATGTAATATTGTTATATACAGTGTCTATATTATAATACATTACATACATGTACATAAAGTGAGTGAAACATTTAGCAAATGTTAGTTTACAGTAATATATAATGCGTTTAATGTATATCAATATAATGCCATCTTATATTTTTAGTGTTGGCCTCAACACAGGGCCAGAGAGTTGTACATCAAGTGCCGCATAAATTAATTTCACGTCTAATGAGATTTCATTCGCTCCACTCATTCAATGCTAAACTACTGCCAAAGCATTTGCTATACTTTGGCTTTTAATGGTTTTTCATAATATTGTCTATTATTGCAAACAACTCATGAATGCAAGACTCGATCACGTTTTGTGATGAGCAAAACTTTTTCGCCAGTCCTGCCGATCCTTCCCAGTGCTCTGCCCTATGCTGTGCTCTACCCTGTGCTCAATGAGAGTCCAGTGCTATCCAGTGCTCTGTTAACGCCAGGCGAGTGATGCCATGCATAACACTGATATTGGGCTCATAATATACACTATACTTTATATCTGACATCTAATGCATAACTGTTGCCATGAAAGCCATGAATGCATACAAATAGTAATTATAATACCATTTTTAATAACAATACAATAGTTATGCAAACGCGCGACAAATGCACTGATTTTGGCATTTCATTCACTCATTACTCTGTTGTCTCTTTCCATTCAAAACCATCCCTATATTAATGGCATTATATTTCATAGTCTAATACATGCTCTAAACGCATATAACACGTCGATAACAGGGACAACGTTTTAAAGTCATTTGTTTTTATTTTTTGAACATTTTTAAGAAAGTGCTCACAAGAGACCTGAACGCCAAACACACGGAAACATCTTCTCTGTCCATTTGACCCAACATTTTAGGCACTGATAGCCAGTCTGTTAACCAATGTTCAACTCCAGAGTTAATGTAAAAAGCGTTGAGCGCAACACTATTACTATTACTTTACAAACTAATGCTCCATCATATGGATTGATGCCATTTTCAGACCTGTTTTCGGTCACAACGTTTTGCATTAAATTTGTATTTATTAAAATCGTAATAAACATAAATAATTTATACCCAGTATTAATAATCAAAGATTATGAGAACTCAAATATTTATCTTTTTTGATTAATTAAAAGATAATTTAGAAATAAAAGTGAAGATAACGGTCGGTTAGATAACCGAAAACAGTATTCATTTAAGTAATGTATCAAAAAAGTTGTCCTTTTATTTAAGCCATTACTGATCTAAAAAAGTAACTCAACAGAGCCTACAGTGCAGTCAATTTATATATCTATTGGACTCTACAAAAGGCCATTAGGATTAGATTTTTGGCCATTTTTGGACACTTTTTTTCGCTGCAATGATAAGTCAAGTCCCCAGTGATTGAGACACACATTGAGTCATGGATTGCAGGACTACGGGAGGAGAGAGATGTTCAATGCAATGACACTACCATTTGATATAAGACTTCTTTACATATACAGATATAAACGCTATATTCAACACAAAAACAACAGTTTTTATCCATTCGTGTGAGTCTTATATCGTCGATCGCTTTACTCGTGTAGTTAGTAAGTCATTGCAATCGCATTTGCGAACCGTTTTTCCCAAACACTCGTTAGACCTCTTTATAAATGGGAAATACTTTCCTTCGCTCCCAATCCCTCCCTCTCTGAGGAGTACAACGGAGAGAGACTCACATATCCGGTGGACGTGATTTGTCTCGCAGCACATCCATTGTCTTAACGCAAACGCCATTTTCTCCCTAAGGATATCCGATCGTATAATGTATACTAACTTTTCATTTTCAATGCAATACTCTTTTTTGCGCTTTAAATCAGTGCTCAAAGAGTTTATTATTGTCGTCAAAAGCACAACAGATTTAAGGGCTTTATTTGCAAAATTTATTCAATTTGTGTCTTAATCTCAATGCATCCAAAAAACAGTAAAAAAAATTTAAAAAGACTTCGCATTGTTTTGCAGATGAGAAGATTTTGCAATCGACAAAAGTGTTAATAACATTTTTTTGCCCAAAAGCCCATTAAAATAAATGAACTTAATTTAGTTTAAGCTTAACTTTTTTGCTCTATGAGAGCATCGCTTCTTTCATTACACTCTAAATTAACAATTTTCTTATTTTTAAGACTACCGGCCGTTCAATGCAATCAACACTTCTCTATACAACACATCAAATACAATGCAATTCTCTCTAAAGGCTAATCAAAACTGTGTGTCTGTATAAGACAGTCAGGTGTGTGGCGGGGAAGTGGCTTTTAGGGGCGATACTTAAACCATACAACAAAATAATACTGTATTTGTAAACTCTATGAAAGAAATAATTTTATAATTATGTAAAATAATGATTGTTTAATCTTTTCACACTTTCTAGCCTTAAGTGACTCTTTTTCACGTCTAATTCCTGAACTCAATTTCCTTCGAATATCTGTTGATCTCGTCTTAATATAAATGACTCTTTGCTTTTACGACAAAATATTTGCTATTAAATGAGTCGAATAGTTATCTTATTTCATATCAAAGTATTTTATTTTTGTCGGAATAGAGAAAGAACGAGAGAGAGAGAGAGAGAGAGAGAGAGAGAGAGAGCTTAGCTGAATGAAAATATGCGGTGAGTTGTAACCACCTGTGCCTTAGCTATGCCTTCAATCTCTAATCGAAATCAAATCAATTCTTCATTTATTTTATTCTCTAATCACAAAAATTATTTAATAAAATGCCGAAAAAGGAGATGAGATATGAAAGAGAACGTTGGGTTCAGCTGTTGACTAAGCAGTAGATCTTCACTGCCATTGACTGCGAGCCGAATGCCAATAACGCCGTCTTCTCTTCCTTTAGTGCACTCATAACCGGAAGCGATATTCGTATCATTCATATCATTGCAATCACTCCATACACTCTTCCCATTCAAATTCGCACTAAACTTATATCTCATATAAATTTCAGCTTTTGGTGTAAAATTATTAAATTCAAAATCATTTATCATATTTTTTGTATTTATTATTCTTAACCATTTAAACAGTATTGAGAATTGTTTTTAAATTATAATATATTTTTATTTAAATTATATGTTTCAAAAATAATGAAATAAAAAATATTTTATTTTTACATTTAAATTAAATATTTTTACATTTAAATTAAATATTTTTAAAAATGTTGTAAAATTTATCACATTTCCCCCTAAAATTAACATGTTTTACTTTTAGCATTATTTTATGCAACAACTAAAAAATTGAAAATACAGTGTAGTTTGGATGATATATGCAATTAATTTATTTGTTGCTATGATAATGCATAATTGAGTCAACAGTTTTAATAGTGAATTCAATTAGGTTTAAATCATGAGCTAATTATTGAGAATAAGGGAAAGATTTTGCGTAAAATACTAATTAAATAAAAATAATAAACGTTTTCTCTAATAATACCAAATATTGCTATTTTGTAATACAAGTAAAACATTTGTGAAATATGATTGTATATAATGAGAGTCAATGTTTTATTTGTTAAAATATTTTTTAGACTCTCTTTGGGGAAATGATCACTCCATACACTCTTCCCATTCAAATTCGCACTAAACTTATATCTCATATAAATTTCAGCTTTTGGTGTAAAATTATTAAATTCAAAATCATTTATCATATTTTTTGTATTTATTATTCTTAACCGTTTACACAGTATTGAGAATTGTTTTTAAATTATATTATATTTTTATTTAAATTATATGTTTTAAAAATAATGAAATAAAAAATATTTTATTTTTACATTTAAATTAAATATTTTCAAAAATGTTGTAAAAGTTATCACATTTCCCCCTAAAATTAACATGTTTTACTTTTAGCATTATTTTATGCAACAACTAAAAAATTGAAAATACAGTGTAGTTTGGATGATATGTGCAATTAATTTATTTGTTGCTATAATAATGCATAATTGAGTCAACAGTTTTAATAGTGAATTCAATTAGGTTTAAATCATGAGCTAATTATTGAGAATAAGGGAAAGATTTTGCGTAAAATACTAATTAAATAAAAATAATAAACGGTTTCTCTAATAATACCAAATATTGCTATTTTGTAATACAAGTAAAACATTTGTGAAATATGATTGTATATAATGAGAGTCAATGTTTTATTTGTTAAAATATTTTTTAGACTCTCTTTGGGGAAATGTAGGCAAAAGTGCGATACCCTATGGGTTTGCATGAAGTGGCTGAAGGAATATGAGAATTGACGCAAACGGTTATTGGAGACCAAACTGACTGACATTAACAGATAGGGTTTCCAGTATATGTGCCCAGAATATAGATATGAGACAATTCATTGCTTCACAATATCCATATACAGTATAAACTTCATTTCGCTCACACAGTATACGTTACCGGCTATAGATGTATAGATATATACAGATATGCTGTATAACTATATATAATATTTGTGTTGGATATAGTTATCCAGTTATCAACAGATATAAAGTCTCGATCAACATATATGACCGAAGGGAGTAATGCACTAATGCTGGTAATACTTGTGTATACTGTATATGTCGTGAGACAGTGTTGGCATCAAAAATCGCCGATTCCCTACTTTATATCAACTGGTTTTACCATTATATTGAAAAACATTGATTTTTTATAATAATCTGATTGCCATGATTTAAATATATTAGGTTTGAATCAAAAAATTTATATTTAATTCAAAGTTTGAAAATATTTTTTGCTTTTATTAATTTATTGATTCTTTTATTTAAGAAATATTTCTTTAAATTTTATATTTCAGTGACGATTGGTATCTGAAAATGTTTTATACAATACACTACAGTATTCCCAAACGGAATGTGAAAAATATTGTAAAAACGTTAACTGATATGACGATAGTTAATACCATACATCTAAGACACCCAAGTCCTGGCACTTCATGACATATATAAGCTCCGATCGTACGACACATAATCAGACATTCAATACAAATATTATGCTTATATTATAGCAGCGATGGAAAAGTTAGCGACGAAAGGCATTTGAACAACATTTTGATTGCGTTTACATCACGGGATATAAAGTTACTGATAATAAACGAAAAAGTAAACTCAGGCAACAATTCCAGTGCACACAACACACACATACTGTGCCCGAGAGTGTGTGGAGTGTGTGATGAGAAACACTAAATATTATTTTGGCAAACATTTGTAGAGGTGTTGCAGTGAAATAGGAATTTCCACTTAAAAAGATGAAAGTTTTTTCTGTGGTGCCCACAAAAAATCATCTCATATTGTATGGCATTCACGTAACGATTTGCCTGATATTCACTAAATTTTTAATAATTGAAACCTTTTATACACAACAGTATTATATTATGAGTGAGTTTTATATATTCTAGAAATTTTTCACCACAACTGTAGCCATAAAAACACACAAAATTCGGTTTTTCTTTCATTTGTCGGGAATTCACACAAAAGATAAACATAAATATTTTTTTGAGAGGGAGAGAGAGAGAGAGAGAGAGAGAGAGAATAATTGACTTCAAATATTATTATTTTTTGGTTAAAAATAATTTTAAAATTCAAAGAGTGTTTTCTGAGAGGAATTACAAATAATTTTTTCTTATTTTAAAATCTAATAATATTATAGTAGAGTATATCTACAGTACTGTATATATTAGTGAAAAATGGGAGCGAATCGATAGTTGAGTGCAATTATCTATGAATTGGAGTTTGATATAAAAAAGATGAGCCCAAACCCCAAACTCAACGCTAACAATACAAACGAGTTGTTCCTCTCTCTGTGCGACTTCCTGTCGTCGGCCAGTCATCCGAAGCCATCTCCACATTCAGCCACCGCTTCCGCAAAAGCGGTCTAAAAAGGTTTTGCAGATCACAGGAGATGGACAGCGCTCTCAATCAATGCATGCCATATAAATCACATATAAATCATGTTTTAAACTAAACTAAACAATTGATACGCTCTCTCTCTCTCTCTCTCTCTCTCATCTATTGGAAACTGATTTTGAAAATACAGCGCATTATTGTTATCGTTATTGCGTTACTTTGCTTCAGTTTTTGTCACTTATGCGATTCATTAAGAGATAAAAATATATAAAAATGAATTTTTCACTTCTCAATATCATAGCATATGTTATATCATGGATAATATACAATATATATTATTCCCGACTACATATAACACATTAGCTCTCTCTCTCTCTCTCTCTCTCTCTCTCTCTCGTTCTGAAAAAGTGTTACTAATATTTTTGCCCCAGAATTACATTTTTGCCAAAACTGCTTATTTGTTCGTTGGGTCGTAAGTAGTCGTCAATTGAGAGGCAAACGAATATGAATGAAAGCATCTCATGATATGGGCTTACAGTACAGTACTTGTTAGATCTGGTCTATAATTTAGTACATGATGAATGTTGTAAATGACTATATATTATATATTATTTTGTTCAGTGCTATAATGTAGTCTACAATACACTACAGATTCACAGCACTTTTCATATCATATAATAATAAGCGCACATTACACGTGTGAATAACAAATTGTAATCTCAGATTTGTTGCCTTTTTAATACAAATTATTAGTCTTTATATTCTGAATGCAAGTGAAGCTTAAAACAGACGATATTTTATACAATAAGAAACTTGTTATACAAGTATATATTAACCAAAAATCCAATACAAAAAAATCAATTCCTAATAATAGTAAAATATTATTGAATATTTATCATTCGGACACTTATTCTTCACTTTAATCGCTGAGAACACGTATAAGTTGTTAAATAATTTACAAACCAATATTTATTTATTTATTTAATCATTTAATTTATCGATATTTTGCAATAGAATTTTTCCTAAATGTAATAAATAATAAAATAAAGTCTATTTTGATTGCATGTCATTATATGGCAAACGTTATGCGAAATGAATGAATGCAAGAATTGTTTTATTTTAATTTAGTGTATTTGTTGTGCATTAAAATTGTCAAATGATAAATGATTGTTAGGAGGAAATGACTAAAATATTTGTAATTCCTCTCAGAAAACACTCTTTGAATTTTAAAATTATTTTTAACCAAAAAATAATAATATTTGAAGTCAATTATTCTCTCTCTCTCTCTCTCTCTCTCTCTCTCTTGTTCTGAAAAAGTGTTACTAATATTTTTGCCAAAACTGCTTATTTGTTCGTTGGGTCGTAAGTAGTCGTCAATTGAGAGGCAAACGAATATGAATGAAAGCATCTCATGATATGGGCTTACAATACAGTACTTGTTAGATCTGGTCTATAATTTAGTACATGATGAATGTTGTAAATGACTATATATTATATATTATTTTGTTCAGTGCTATAATGTAGTCTACAATACAGTACAGATTCGCAGCACTTTTCATATCATATAATAATAAGCGCACATTACACGTGTGAATAACAAATTGTAATCTCAGATTTGTTGCCTTTTTAATACAAATTATTAGTCTTTATATTCTAAATGCAAGTGAAGCCTAAAACAGACGATATTTTATACAATAAGAAACTTGTTATACGAATATATATTAACCAAAAGTCTAATACAAAAAAATCAATTTCTAATAATAGTAAAATATTATTGAATATTTATCATTCGGACACTTATTTTTCACTTTAATCGCTGAGAACACGTATAAGTTGTTAAATAATTTACAAACCAATATTTATTTAATCATTTAATTTATCGATATTTTGCAATAGAATTTTTCCTGAATGTAATAAATAATAAAATAAAGTCTATTTTGATTCCATGTCATTATATGGCAAACGTTATGCGAAATGAATGAATGCAAGAATTGTTTTATTTTAATTTAGTGTATTTGTTGTGCATTAAAATTGTCAAATGATAAATGATTGTTAGGAGGAAATGACTAAAGGCATGTATGTGTGCATCAAATGTTAAACCATACATAAAGTAGACGCCTGTATTGTGTATGGGAACTGTATTTTATCAAATTTTAATCATAACGTAATACACCATTAGATGACAATAATAAAGTATTCATTTTTCCAGACCTCAGGTATGGTATGGTTTGCTGTGAAATGCATTTTTACATTGTATTCGACAACTCACTCAACTCTCTCTCTCTCTCTCTCTCTCTCTCTTGCTCTCTCCCTCCCTCTCTCACTCTCCCTTACTTTCCCCTGCCTTTGCATCTCTGCCTCCCTTTCCCTTTGCGAGCAATATTTAATAGGCGTAGAACTTTGATTATTTAAACCATACTGAACTATATAAAATAATTTCTATATTGTTACTAAATGTACATATATTTTTTGCAATTGTATAAAAATTTCAAAATTCATTTTAAACTAAAATTATATTAATGTTGAAATAAATATTGCGCTTTATATGTGTGTAAATATTATATAATTTATAATATTATAAAGATTTTTGTCTCATATATTGCGAAAATAATGAGCAAAATCTTAACAATAGTTTACTTTTTACACAACATTTTTGCTAAACAATTGATAATTTCATTGAAATGGTTGATGAATAGGAGTCCTATTTTTCTCATCTCTCTCTCTCTCTCTCTCTCTCGGCTTTAGTTCAATATTAATAAACTATTTCAATGCTTTAGTTCTCAGCAACAATAGTGTGTAAACCATAACAAAGTTTGTAAAAAATAAGTTAAGATAAGAAAGTTTGTATTTGAAACTCAATATAAGTTTGACCGGAGGCTAAACGCATGATATAAAACCTATGGCTTATTGATACGATTGTGAACCCTATCCTCCTATCCCACAGTCCCGGCAGATATTATAGCTTTTAAAGCGTGTGCTTATCATCACTGGCTTTTGGTGCCCTAAATAGAGCTGATTCTGTGAGTCATGGCATCACATATTCAATAGTAAGTCATGTTATTGTATTTCCTGCACATCGGTTAGTGTTGTGCCCGAAACCGGGTCTGGATTATCCTCGTTATCGTAACACACATTACAGCACAACGTATTGCACAACACATACAACACACGCAACAATGGGTGGATCTCTTCAACCATCACATCAGCGCCATTACAGACAAACAATTCTTCTCTTCTAATATAAAACGAATTTCTAAAGAATTGCTCGCAAAGGGAAAGGGAGGCAGAGATGCAAAGGCAGGGGAAAGTAAGGGAGAGTGAGAGAGGGAGGGAGAGAGCAAGAGAGGGAGAGGGAGAAGAGTCGATCGGATGTATAATATGCAGAATTGAGAAATTGCTAAAAGCCTGGAAACACGAAATGATGAGTGTATGAGAGCACCAGTCAGTCAATACAGAAATTGTTTGACGCAAATGACAGCAAAACCAAATAATTTCTGTTTCAAAGTCACGAACTCATTGAATATATGATTGAGTGAAAACATATTTATTAGTATTTATGTGTATTATTATATGTTTCTGTGATGTTAGTTATGCAGTCATAACACATATACAGTACACACACATAAACGCATCTCTTTTGTTGCCAACACTGTTATGCAGAATAAAAACTAAATTACAATAAATGCATATTAGCTTTATTTAAATGATAAAAACAAAGTCACACTCTTTTATACCAACCAAACACTCAATTCAATACATTTCCAAACATTGGGAGACAATTCTTGGAGAGTTTATGCCAACTCCATGTCAATTGTCTTTCCTTACTGTTTATATTATAATATTAATATAAATCTCTCCTATTTTTATTAAATTCTATGCAAATGATATGGAAATAGAATTAGTATTAATTTTTGTGTTTGCTTTTGAATTTATTTTATTTGTGAATAAATTTAATAATAAAAAATTATTTAAACAAAGTAAAAAATAATTGTCATCATTTTTACTTGCTATAAAGTTCTGTACTGTATATTAGCCAATAGGCCCATAGGTGTAATACACATAGAATTTATTGAATAGTGAATACCGTATAATTATTTGAATAAATCATATAAAAAATAATTTATTTAAGCATTTAATAACATAAACTCATTTAAAGTTGAAATGATTGAAAACTTCCGAAAAAGTGACGATTTTAAAGACATTCAATATTTAATATCCTGAGAATTAAGTCTAGTTTTTATATTTTATGGATCTTTAACTAAATCTCACTTATGTTTCGCTCACTTTTTATTCAACGATTACAATACAATTGATTAATATTTTATTATTAAAATTAAAATACGTTCAATATATTGTGATAGATATAATTAATTGAATAAAACAGTGAGTAAGAGAGAGAGAGTAAAATACTATTAAATTTAATTATAGTAAAAACAAACACTCAATTCAATACATTTCCAAACATTGGGAGACAATTCTTGGAGAGTTTATGCCAACTCCATGTCAATTGTCTTTCCTTACTGTTTATATTATAATATTAATATAAATCTCTCCTATTTTTTATTAAATTCTATGCAAATGATATGGAAATAGAATTAGTATTAATTTTTGTGTTTGCTTTTCAATTTATTTTATTTGTGAATAAATTTAATAATAAAAAAAAATTATTTAAACAAAGTAAAAATAATTGTCATCATTTTTACTTGCTATAAAGTTCTGTTCTGTATATTAGCCATAGGCCCATAGGTGTAATACACATAGAATTTATTGAATAGTGAATACCGTATAATTATTTGAATAAATCATATAAAAATAATTTATTTAAGCATTTAATAACATAAACTCATTTGAAGTTTAAATGATTGAAAACTTCCGAAAAAGTGACGATTTTAAAGACATTCAATATTTAATATCCTGAGAATTAAGTCTAGTTTTTATATTTTATGGATCTTTAACTAAATCTCACTTATGTTTCACTCACTTTTTATTCAACAATTGATTAATATTTTATTATTAAAATTAAAATACGTCCAATATATTGTGATAGATATAATTAATTGAATGAAATAGAGAGAGAGAGAGAGAGAGAGAGAGAGAAAAAGTTATCCACATTTATTAACTTTTTAAAAATTAAATTAGTTAAAAAATATATTTATCATTTGTAACATATTTATGTTATGTTCAGTTTTATGTAAAATATGTGTTTGTAAGAGAGAGAGAGGCTTAAACAGTGATCATAAATAATATTTATAATATTATTGTGTGTCTAAACCTAAGGTTTAATAACTTATTTACATATCACTTATAAATTCATTTTCTGTTTCACTTTATTCAGTATATATTGAGAATCTGTTTGATAATATCAAAACTATAATATTGTGCTTTTATGGACTGCATTGATATAATAGTGACAGTAAATGTAATGCTCAATATTTTTGTAGAACTCATTTTCTGTGACTGATCTAAATCTATGTGAAACTAATAAATGATATTTTGATGAAATATAAACCGATATAAAAATTGAGAATTTTGTCGTACGATTGAAAATGAGTGAATTGATGACCAAATGATAACAATATATTTGGTCAGAGAAAAGAAGGGATGAGTGATTTGACAGCAGAGTTATAGTGTATGTCGAGTACATGACTGTTGCATAGAGTCTGTGGCACAATATGTGGTGCAGAATAATCGGCGCGTTTTTGGACAGTCAGACAGAATGCATGAGTGCTTATCATAACTATAAATACTGGCATATCTTCGGTTCCCATCACTCAGTCTATTGAGAGTCAGTTAACGAAAAACGCTTTTTTCCTATCATTTGCCGCACAAAACGCTAAACTCTGTTAAAAACACTGCGATATACCGACGGACTCGTGCTTTCCATTATTTGCATCAAATCAATCTATCTTTCACTCCAGTCTCGCATTGTATCTAATCTTTATGTGAAATATAATTCAATGTATTCAATAAGTCACTGAAATATGTATATATTTTTTAAATTGTTAAATTTTCAAAAATATTAAACTGTTGCTTAATTAACACACCGTAATTTTACTATAATTAAATTTAATAGTATTTTACCCTCTACCTCTCCCTCTATTACAAACACATATTTTACATAAAACTGAACATAACATAAATATGTTACAAATGATAAATATATTTTTTAAATAATTTAATTTTTAAAAAGTTAATAAATGTGGATAACTTTAACAAATTACTTTTCAACTGGTATTGTATTTGTATATAAAATAGATTTTTCAGAGAGGAGTCACATAGGATTGTGGCCTAAAGCCGGTGCTCTCAATCAAAGCCAATTCCTATTATTTTACGTATCACTTACTCTGCGAGCCTAAGCCCTGGCCTAACGAAAGGCTTAATTCAACGCAACATATTTAATACGATTTCCATTTGGAAATTACTCTAAAGTCTGTTAAAAAAGAAAAGATTAATTATTTTTTGTGTGAAATATAATTAATTAATTTTTTCCAAACCATAAAATGTATTAACGTTTAAATTAATTTGAAAAATGCTCAAAGAATAAGAAAATTACTTTTAAAAATCGAAACCCTATTTAAATGATGTGAATCTTAAAACTTGTAATAAATAGGAACTAAAGTGAACACTAATGCAAGACTTTGAGCCTTTGAGGCGTAAACTTAATTTTGTTACTCCTCTCTCTCTCTCTCTCTCTCTCTCTCTCTATTTCATTCAATTAATTATATCTATCACAATATATTGGACGTATTTTAATTTTAATAATAATTTGAGGCGTAAACTTAATTTTGTTACTTCTCTCTCTCTCTCTCTCTCTCTCCGCTCATACATGCACTCCATCCCTCCCTTTGCTCCATATTCTAACTGATCTTTGGCTTCAATTCACAAACCATTCATTTAGGCATTACTTTGCAATCTTTGCCATACGATTATAAGACGAGAGTTTTAATTAGGCGTCAGTGCGACTCATAACAGGTGTTTATTATGATGTGATTTGTGTTAATTTAATTAACCCCTAATTTACTGAATTAATAAATTATTCGCTTAAATTCTATGCTAATTAATAAATGTTTTAACAATAATAAGTATAGTTGTAATTTATATTACTATTTTAATTAAACAATTTCTAAAATATCCAAAGAATATCACAGCAAAGTATAATATAATAAAATTCAAAAATACAATATTATATTTTATTTCAGTTTCACATGAGTTTTGTATCATATAATTCTTTATGTGGTGTTTAATGCTATCGTTATAACTATAATAAGTTTTGTACTTATTATATGTAAAACTATTAAACAAGTCGTGAGTTTGAGAAAAATTATTAGAATTGCATTCTTTTGTGTCGGCCTATTGTTAAATGGCTCGGAAGGGAACATATACTGCACTTGTATTGTATATTACATTTAACGCATACATTCTGAGAGAGAGAGAGAGAGAGAGACTTGTGGGCGATTAAAGAGAAGTGATGTGAGATTTTTAGTACAATAGTAAAGAATATGTAAAAAATACTTCAACAAAATACAGATCTATATGTTTGAGAGTGAGATCTCATATTGATTAGTGAAGTGTGATGTCCACAGAGCAACACAACACAACTCTACAGTATATGCAATCATTGATGAAAAGGTTTTTCCCCAAAATAAACGCGGTTTCTGTTAAATGAGACAATCGTTGATATTGTTGCTCATGAATGGCATTCGGCTCATCATTATTATCGTTGATATAAAGTGGCTCTCAATGAATATCAAACGCATTCCTTACGCGATAGTAAGTGATATGTTTACGAATGAGTCAAACAAATTGACATTTGTTTGTTGGAAAAGTTTTTATAAACAGTAATATTGTTTTTGCATCTTTTTTAAAACATGTCAAGCATTTCCAGAACACTGTTTATATACAGTAAAGCTCTACCTGTGATAATGCATACATTAAGGGCTGAATGATTGCAAACTTAAATTCATGACAAATGACTCGAAAGACTTTTTGAAGCGATGAACAGAGCGTTTGTATCGTCAGAGTGGCGGCACATTTGCCACACTCGACGACAGTCATCCCTATAAACCATTATATTCTGCCCAGAAATGCATCGCTAGCGCTCATCTCTCTCTCTCTCTCTCTCTCTCTCTCTTTCTCTCAATTTTTATCTGTATTAAATGAAAACCTTTTTATTTCTCAAAATTAAATTTTGAAATTTTTATTACTATTTTAAGCAAAAACAAAAAAATATGTCATAAAATATTTTGACTTTATTTTCTAAACCGACAAATGATTGACAAATGAAATATCAAAATGTTTTTTAATAAAAACTTTATATATAGAAAATTGATTGGTAAATAATATATGAAATATATACCTATTATACTGTAATATATTATGATTTATATAATGTACAAATATTTTGTTCACTATAACGAAACATTATTTATTATATAAGTTGTTTCACTGTATAAGTGCATTACATATTTGGTGATAGTTTATTTTTACCAATGTTTGTATTTTTGATGGTAAAATTTAAACTGTAACACTAATCTCATATGATAAATGAGATACCAATTTATATCATGTTTATAACTTAATGGTGGTTGTGGCAATGCTCAAAAAATATTTTAATTATACAGAAATTTTTATTAATTTTAACTATTTTTAAAACAGCTATAAAGTATAAAGTAACGTATAATATATAATAATATAAAAGTATAATAATTTATTTGTATTATCAATTTAACAATATATTTTGTTGGAAAGTAAAATACACACAAATATTTATTAAAATTAATAATTTTAAATTAAGTCAAAATTTATTTTTAATATTTTAAAAACTATTATTAAAAACATTAAAACAAATAATTAATTATGATTATTTTATGTATTAAAATTATTATTATAAGCAATGATTAAATTATTTTCTGCTTAACATTACATTCTTATACGAGAGACAAACCAAAGGGAAGGGAGAGATAAATAGGGCTTTCATTTGATAAGTGATCGCACTTTTAGGTCAAACACATCAATAGATTAACTCTAAACGTGATTCGCATTTATCTCTCCATCCCTTTCCTCACCAATAAATTGCATTTTGTTTTTACTTTATTATAAGTGCCGCAGTATTTATGGGCTTATTAATGTTGAGCTTGGTTAAATTTGATGATTATTAATTATACTATATTTGATTTAATATTGTTATTTTGTGCATAAATAAATCTCAGTATATATTTTGTGTAATTATTTATAATATACTTTTATTTAGCATATATTACAGAATATTTTGTGATTCAAATATTAAATACAAACCATTTTCATAAATATAAATATATATATATATATTTTTAAAAATTACTAAATGCTTTGAATTTTATATTGAAATTTTGTATTCACTAAAAAAGTATATATAAACTAAACTTAAAAATTAAACTATTGATATTTGTTCATATAATACGAGATGGAAGAAAAATATTTTACATGTAATTGGTATTTAAATCCTAAAAATATTTTCTATGCATTTCATTTGGCATCAAATTTAAATCCAAAAATCTTTAGGCAAACAAAATGTTACAGAATTTTATTGATTATAGTATTAGTAGAAAAGCCTATTTTAAAAAGTCGTATATATTTTAAAATATATATATTGTGTATATTTTTTCCAACTTTCCAATGAATACAGTATACAAAGTAAATATTTAATATTATATAAAACTTGTTAATTTTATTTTGGCTCAAAATTTGTTCATTAATTTCTATTGTATTTGCTGTGGAAATGAACACATTTTTTGCATTGCAAGTGAAATCAATTGTCTAAACGCTTGTGACATATATTATGTGCACTCAATTAGAGACGAGTTTTATATACAAAAAATATATGACAAATACAAATAAAAACAATACAATATAAGATTTTGAAAACATTTAGTCCCAAATGAATTCCCATTGAATTTATCTCTATGTTTTAGTTCATCCAAATGTATAGAAAACTCAATAGACTTTTTGTGAATGTCAAATGAGACGTTTATTTCCATTTGAAAGTAGAGTTTTATGCAAAATATTTCAAGCTTTAGCTTTAAATTGTAGTTTGAATATAAATTTAAGTTATAAAGTTTAACTTTACATGTATGTATTTAAAATAAAATACCAAATGGTTGTTTCTAGAACTGCAAACACAAGCTTGTGATTTAATAAGTTTATATTTATTATTTAATGTATGGCTAAATTTTATAACTAATCTTGCCATTAAAAGATTATGTTTAAAAAATTGAATTTTGTTTATTAAAAAAATATAACTATAATTTATATTTATATCAAATATTGGATTTGATATGTTTTCTACTAAACATTTTGCTGTCATTTCTCTATCTATAAGTTATAGAAGGAATTGAGTTATTATTAAGGAAACCAGTCATGTTTTTCATATATATTGCAGTATGAGTCAATTGGGTATTTTCACCACTAATACATAGAGAAACCACACACTATTTTGAATACATATTGCAGTATACACTTTAATATATACTTTTTACCCCTAAAGTTCCCCTAAAGTGGTTTGCTTAGTTATTATTTATGATTTTTAATAGAGATATAGTGTTTGTGAAGTCAAACGTATAGTCATTGAGTATTATATATGGCATTAGAGAGAGAGAGAGAGAGAGAGAGAGAGAGAGAGAGAGCGGGCTAAAAGACCAGTGCTTTTGTGTTGAGAGTGAGTCGTATCGCAAGTATAAAGACATCAATACAAATGTGTGGACCGGTTGTCAACCATATGTCGACACCATATATACGGCTCTCTCACCAGTTCTGGTGATGACATCGGAAACTGTGCCAAAACTTTGCCAACACTTTGACTGAGAGAGAGAGAGAACCGGCTTTAGGCCACAATCCTATGTGACTCCTCTCTGAAAAATCTATTTTATATACAAATACAATACCAGTTGAAAAGTAATTTGTTAAAGTTATCCACATTTATTAACTTTTTAAAAATTAAATTATTTAAAAAATATATTTATCATTTGTAACATATTTATGTTATGTTCAGTTTTATGTAAAATATGTGTTTGTAATAGAGTTTAGGTAAAATACCACTAAATTTAATTATAGTGAAATTACGGTGTACTAATTAAGCAACAGTTTAATATTTTTAAAAATTTAACAATTTAAAAAATATATACATATTTCAGTGACTTATTAAATACATTGAATTATATTTCACATAAAGATTAGATTAAATGCGAGACTGGAGTGAAAGATAGATTTATTTGATGCAAATAATGGAAAGCACGAGTCCGTCGGTATATCGCAGTGTTTTTAACAGAGTTTAGCGTTTTGTGCGGCAAATGATAGGAAAAAAGCGTTTTTCGTTAACTGACTCTCAATAGACTGA
>CAJPIZ010000153.1:0-32190 GCA_905368565.1 Medioppia subpectinata
GGGGTGATAGGGACATGCGAACGTACTTTTCTTTTAAATGACTACATGCGAACAAGTGCGAACATAAGGGGGGGAGGGGGTCTAGATTTTCGAAAAAGTGCGCACGTACTTTGTGAACGACGCCTTATCAGTAAATCCCTATTTACTGACCACTTCCTGGTTGTGGTGTTTGTCGTTTTGCTGATCCACCTGTGAGTCCGAGTCTCGCTGTCTCTCACTCTCTGTTTCAATAAATACTCAATAATTAAATTTATTAATTATAGAAATTATAAATAATTGTTAAAATATATAATAAAAGTTAATAAATGAGTTGATATACGAAGTGTTAATACAATTAAAGCCAGTATTGAGTCGAAACATATCGTTATTTCAATCCCTATTGAATGAAAGGTTTAAATTGTAAAATAAACGAAATATTTAAAACTGTTTTCTAAATATAACCATGGTCAGCTAAATTGTGTAGAATTTTAATTATATTCATTAATAAATAGACATTTATTTGAGTTTTATTTCAAATTTTTATTTAAATTCCTAAGCATTTATTAAAACAGATAATTAAAATCATTCATAAAATTAAACATCAAAATATAATTAAGTGTTTTAATTGTATTTTAAACAAAATAAAGTTGTCTTTCAATCGCTTCAAACATTTACATCACTTTTACGGCAATAAAACAAAAACTTTGTGTCAAAACTTTTGATTCAAAAGAGTTTGAAAACTTATTTACAGTTAAGTTAGAAATTACAAAATAAGTGCAAATATTTAAAACTTACTAAATATTGCCATTATTTTAATTATAAATTTAAATATGTTTACAGAATAAATAGACATTAATTGTTTTATTTCACATTTATGTTCAAAGTTTTAAGCATTTATTTGTAACTTAAAACTTAAAGATTAATTATAATTAAAGTCACAAATAAAATCAAATATCAAATGTAATCAAATGTTTGGTTGTATTTAAAATGAAAATAAAGTTGCCGTTCAATCGCTTCAAACATTTACAACATTTTTACGGCAATAAAACTTTGAGACATTATTTCTACGGATTTCAATGGACTTCAGTTTAAGACTTCTGGCCAACAGGTCTTCGCAGACATTATCAATGATATCTTTGCCAACAAATCGTTTAAATTTAACCACAAGAGTGTTTGCAGCGCTGGTAGTCTTGAGATGTGATCCAAACACTCGTCAGTCATATCATTCATTTGAATGAATATGTATTGAAGTCGTGGCCACTGTTTGTCACAATTAATAAACAATTTGTCACTCATTTGAGACCAATTGAGCGATAAATGCGTTAATCCGTGACAGAGTTTCAATGGATCCAGAAATAGGTAATCGATGGCCACACAGATTGTTAAATCCAAACGTTTTAATCGTGGATAAGATCTCAACGAATCCAATGATTGGTCTTCTAATCCGCAGTTATTATAATTATTATCAAATCTAAGTGTTAATCGTTTCAATTGTCGGCATTTTTGGCCGATTGTCCGCAAAGATTCGTTCAACGAGTTCTGGTCACTCATTGTCCTCAAATTGAGTTCCAAATGCCGTAATTGTGGTAATCGTGACAACTGTTCGGCCATTTCGGTCAGACTGTCGTGAGTTTGATATCTATTGTCAATGAGTTTAACACTTCTTAAGGACTGATTCTTATCCACGAATGCAGACAACTGTTGGTTAGTATTGGATATTTCGTTATAAAACTCAATTGTCTGCAAATTCTTCACAAATGGTTCATCAAAAGTGTCGTCAAAGACATCGAATAACGTGTGGATCCGTAGTCGAGACAATCGGTGACAATGATTAAGCAATTGTCTTATGTCTACTCTGGGAATGTCGTTAACCTGGTGTCCGGCCAATCGGAGGACATGAGAGAGTCGTTGATTGCCTTTCTGACAGTTCCCAATACCGCCAATTCGTGTGACCATTGGTCCGAACTCTGGCATCATTTTAACCGTATTTAAGTCCAAATAGCAGTAAATGTTCCGCAAATGCCGACAATTGTCTCGAAATATGGCCAACACTTCCGACAATTCCTTCGTATATCTGATACTTATTCTTCTTATATCAATGGTATGAATGTGTGGACACTTGCGGCTAATTGTGGCCAACATTTTCATGTCATTCACGTTAGCCCGCGATCTCATAGACTGGTCGTGAAGAGTGATGTCGACAACACTCTCGAAGACTGTCCTCTGGAACTGTGTGGACACACATTCACAGACAAAGCGGTCGTCGAGTGAGAGGTACGACAATATGAGTCCACACAAATCATCACCGAAACGATTAAATGACTTCTTTGGGCACATCTGTGGCTAAAATGTGAACCAAAATAAAACTCAATTAAAACTCAATAAACACTCAATTGTTTTGTCAGTCAATACCTGTTGAATGTCTTCGTCTTCGGTGTCCTCTGTGGTGACGCGTAATCTCTTTGTTGGTGTCATCTCTTTGTATGATATCTTGGGATCAAATCAAGTGATCTATGCTTTGATTAATGAAAATCTATTTAAAGTATATTTTGTTATGAAATTCAAAGCAAATGCCAAACAAAACATGTGTTAATACTTTCAATGTTTACCCTTAAAAGTGATGCAATAAATAATGTGTTAATTACGGCACAAATGTTATAAATTCACCCCTTTTTACAGTTAATTAAAAAATAATTAAATATTTTATTAATTTATTTAATTAGTTATAAATAATGTATGTTTTCAGTGAATATATATTCAGTTCTTGTCTAACAAACGATTTAAACAATTTTAAGCAAAATATTTAAAACAACAAAAATGTTTTCAATACTTATTGAATAAGTTTTTAATTATGGTTAAAAGTAAATACTTAATACATTTAATATACGACTTTAAATATTATCCATGATCAGTTAAATGGTGTATGAACTTAAAAAAGACAATAATTTTTACAAATAAATAGTCATTTAATTGGGTTTTATTTCACTTTTAATTCAAAATCTTAAGCATTTATTGGATATAATAATCATAATTAAAGTCAAACATAAAATGAAAAATTAAAACTTGAATAAAAATTGTAATAATTTGAGTTATGTTATGTTATAATTAAGTTATGATTCAATCGCTTCAAACATTACCGCAATTTTTACGGCAATAAAACATTAAGTCATCAAATCTACGGATTTCAATGGTCTTGAGTTTAGCACTTCTGGCCAACAGGTCTTCGCAGACATTATCTATTAAATGATTGCCAATATGTTTACGATTTACCACAAAACCACTGAATAGTCGGAAGCAATCAAACTCCAGTGTCTGCAGCGCTGGTAGTCTTGAGATATGATCCAAACCATTGGATGTAATATCAGTTCTTTCAATGGATAAGCATTGAAGTCGTGGCCAATGTTTGTCACAATTGACAAATAAATTGTCATTAATTTGACTCGAATTGAGTGATAAATGGGTTAATCGGTGGCAGAGTTTCAACGGATCCAGAAATTGCTCAAAAATTGCCGAAATAATGGTTAAATCCAAATGTTTTAATCTGCGATAACATCCCAATGAATCCATTGAGTGGTTATAAAGTCGAATAGTATTCTTCGACTCCAACTTCAGTCCCAATCGTTTCAATTGCGGGCACTTCTGGCCGATTGGCCGCAAAAACACGTCCAATGAGTTCGGGCCGTAGTTTAGTGTTAAATCGAGTGCCAAATCCCGTAATTGTGGTAATCGTGACAACTGTTCGGTCACTTCTGTCAAACTCTCATGAGATTCATAGTTACAAACATCGAGTTTAACACTTCTTAGGGACTGATTTCCGGTCACGAATGGTGACAACAGTTGTCTATTATCTCCACTATTGTATGAAAACTCAAATCTCTGTAAATTCTTGGCCAACAGTTCTCCTGTGGAGAAGACTTTGGAAATGTCGTTAACCTGGAGTTGTGACAATCGGTGGCACTGAGAGAGCCGTTGATCATTGCGATTCTCAATCCAACCAATTCTTGTGACCATTAGTCCGAACTCTGGCATCAATTGATCCGTATATTTATTTAAATCGCAGTAAATGTGCCGCAAATGCGGACAATTGTCTCGAAATATGGCCAACGCTTCCGGCAATTGCTTCGTATATCTGTTGGTTATTTTTCTGCAGTCAATGGTATGAATGTGTGAACACTTGCGTACAATTGCGGCCAACATTTGAATGTTAGCTCTGGTATTGACATAATTGTCGTCAATAGTTATGTGGACAACACTCTCGAAGACAGTCCTCTGGAACTGTTTGGACACACATTCGCAGCCAAAGCGCTCGTCGAACAAGAGGTACGACAGTATGAGTCCACACAAGTCGTCACCGAAACGATCGAAAGAGTTCTTCGCATAAATCCGTCGCTAAAAAATAATATGAAAGACAATTAAAACTAAATGAATACTCAATTATTTTGTCACTCAATACCTGTTTTTTGATTACAACTTCGCCGTCATCTGTGGTAACGAGTGATCCCTTAATTGGTGTCATCTCTTGTGTCATATGTTGTGATCAAATGAAGTGATTGTCTGTATTAATGGTTTGATTAGTAAATCTTAAAATTACCAAAAAGTTGTTAAAAAAGTTAAGATTAAAAAAACAATAAAACTTTTGAAACAAACAGTGATTGAGATGTGAATTGTGTGACGTCTGGCGCTCTTCTAAACCTAACACTCAATCCAATCGTTCAAATGCTTCACAGCTTTCAAGAAAAGTTTCACCAGTAAAAAAGGATTAAATGATTTAAAAAGGATTAACATTTTTGTTATTCATGTGATTATCAGTAAATCCATATTAATGATCACTTCCTGGTTGTGGTGTTTGTCCTTTTGCTGATCCACCTGTGAGTCCGAGTCTCGCTGTCTCTCACTCTCTGTTTCAATAAATGTTCAATAATTAAATTTATTAATTATAAAATTTATAAATAATTGATAAAATATATACCGGTAATAAAAGTTATTAAATGACTTGATATACAAAGTGTTAATACAATTAAAGCCAGTATTGAGTCGAAACAAATCGTTATTTCAATCCCTAATGAATGAAAGGTTTGAATTGTAAAATAAACGTAAATATTTAAAACTTGATAAATATTCTCATTATTTTAATTATAATAAATATGTTTACAGAATAAATAGACATTAATTGTTTTATTTCATATTTGTATTCAGATACTTAAGCATTTATTCGTATCTTAAAACCGAAAGATTATTTATAATTAAAGTTACAAAAAAATCAAATATTAAATGTAATCAAATGTTTGGTGTATTTAAAATGAAAATAAAGTTGCCGTTCAATCGCTTCAAACATTTACACTATTTTTACGGCAATAAAACTTTGAGACATTACATGCATTTCTACGGATTTCAATGGACTTCAGTTTAGCACTTCTGGCCAACAGGTCTTCGCAAACATTGGTCATGAAATGATTGCCAATATGTTTGCGATTTACCAAAATTCCACTGAATAGTCGGTCGCAATCAAACTCCAGTGTCTGCAGCGCTGGTAGTCTTGAGATGTGATCCAAACAACTGCTTGTAATAGAAGTTCTTTGAATGGATAAGCATTGAAGTCGTGGCCAATGTTTGTCACAATTGGCAAACAAATTGTTATTAATTTGACGCGAATTGAGTGATAAATGTGTTAATCGGTGGCAGAGTTTCAACGGATCCATATATACATCGCTCATAATCACATGAATAGTTAAATCCAAACGTTTTAATCTGCGATAACATCCCAACGAATCAAATGAGTGGTGACAAAGTCGAAGTGTGTTCTTCGACCCCAACTCAAGTAACAATCGTTTCAATTGCGGGCACTTCTGGCCGATTGGCCGCAAAAACACGTCCAATGAGTAGTGAAGCCTTAAAATGAGTGCCAATTCCCGTAATTGTGATAATCGTGACAACTGTGCGGCCATTTCGGTCCAACACTCGTAAGAATCATATTTATTATCAATGAGTTTAACACTTCTTAAGGACTGATTCTCGGCCACAAATGCGGACAACAGTTGGTTATTATCTCTACGATCGTAAGAATATTCAAATCTCTGTAGATTTTTAACCAACAGTTCTCTTGTCGTAGAGTCAAAGACAGTAGAAATGCCGCAAACATAAAGTCGAGATAATCGGTGGCAATGAAAGAGCTGTTGATTACTATTCGGACAAATATTACCAATTCTTGTGACCAGTGGTCCGAATTCTGGCATCAATTCATCCATATATTCATTTAAATTGCAGTAAATGTGCCGCAAATGCGGGCAATTGTCTCGAAAGATGGGCAACACTTCCACCAATTGCTTCGTATATCTGTTGCTTATTTCTCTGCAGTCAATGGTGTGAATGTGTGGACACTTGCGGCCGATTGTGGCCAACATTTTAATGTAATTGATGCGAGTCCGCGATCTTTTCCCATTCGCACGGGTCATGTCGTGAATTGTAATGTCCACAACACTCTCGAAGACAGTCCTCTGGAACTGTTTGGACACACATTCGTAGACAAAGCGCGCATCGAGCGAGAGGTACGACAGTATGAGTCCACACAAGTCATCACCAAAACGATCGAAAGAGTTCTTCGCATAAATCCGTCCCTAAAAATATAATTTAAAAACAATTAAAACTCAATGAATAATCAATTATTTGTCACTCAATACCTGTTTTTTGATTACAACTTCGTTCTCATCTGCGGTGACGAGTGATGTCTCCATTGGTGTCATCTCTTGTGTCATATTTTGTGATCAAACGAAGTGATTGTCTGTATTAATGGTTTGATTAGTAAATCTTAAAATTTGCCAAAAAGTGGTTAAAAAGTTAACATTCATAAAATTATAAAACTTAATTTAAAAAAACAAACAGTGATTGAGATGTGAATTGTGTGACGTCTGGCGCTCTTCTAAACCTACAGTCAATCCAATCGTTCAAATGCTTCACAGCTTTCAAAAAGAGTTTCGTCAGTAAAAAGGATTTAAAAAGGATTAAAATTTTTGTTATTCATGTGATTATCAGTAAATCCATTATTATTGAACACTTCTTGGTTGTGATCCACGTGTCAGCACAAGTCTCACTGTTTCTCACTCTCTGTTTCAATAAATACTCAATAATTAAATTTATTAATTATAAAAAATTACAAATAATTGTTAAAATATATAATAAAAGTTAATAAATGAGTTGATATGCGAAGTGTTAATACAATTAAAGCCAGTTTTTATGCAAAATCACTTTTACGGCAATAAAACTAAAACTTTGTGTCAATACTTTTAACTCAAATGGTTTTGAAAACTTATTTAAAAAATAAGTGCAAATATTTAAAACTTACTAAATATTGCCATTATTTTAATTATGTTTACAGAATGAATAGACATTAAATGTTTTATTGTACCTTAAAACTAGATTAAAGATTAATTATAATTAAAGTCACAAATAAAATCAAATATCAAATGTTTGGTTGTATTTAAAATGAAAATAAAGTTGCCGTTCAACAGCACCAAATATTTACACCATTTTCTCGACAATAAAACTTTGAGACCTTATTTCTACGGATTTCAATGGACTTGAGTTTAAGACTTCTGGTAAAAAGGTCTTCGCAGACATGATCTATGATATCTTTGCCAACAAATCGTTTAAATTTAACCACAAGTGTCTGCAGCGCTGGTAGTCTTGAGATGTGATGCAAACACTCGTCAGTCATATCATTAGTTTCAATGAATAGGTATTGAAGTCGTGGCCACTGTTTGTCACAATTAATAAACAATTTGTCACTCATTTGACACCAATTAAGCGATAAATGCGTTAATCGGTGGCAGAGTTTCAATGGATCCAGAAATACGTCATCAATGGTCACACAGATTGTTAAATCCAAACGTATTAATCGTGGATAAGATCTCAACGAATCCAATGATTGGTCTTCTAATCGGGAGTTATTATTATCTTTCAATATAAGTGTTAATCGTTTCAATTGTTGGCATTTCTGTCCGATTGTCCGCAAAAACTTGTCCAACGAGTTCTGGCCATTCGTTGGCCTCAAATAGAGTTCCAAATGCCGTAATTGTGGTAAACGTGACACTTGTTCGGCCATTTCGGTCAGACTCTCGTGAGTTTGATCACTATTGCCAATGAGTTTAACACTTCTTAGTGACTGATTCTCGGCCACGAATGCAGACAACAGTTGGTTATTCTTAGATACACTGTAATAAAACTCAATTCTCTGCAAATTCTTGGCCAACAATTCGCCGGAAGTGCCGGCGAAGACATCGGGCAGTGAAGCCCGGAGTCGAGACAATCGGTGGCAATGCTTAAGCAATTGTCTTTTGTAATACCAAACGTCGTTGATTCGTGTGATCAGTGGTCCGAACTCTGGCATTATTTGAGCCGTATTTGAGTCTAAATGACAGTAAATGTTCCGCAAATGCCGACAATTGTCTCGAAATATGGCCAACACTTCCGGCAATTGCTTCGGATATCTGATACCTATTCTTCTCATATCAATGGTGTGAATGTGTGAACACTTTCGGCTAATTGTGGCCAACATTTTCATAGCAGCACTGGTTTTCACATAATTTTCGTCAATAGTTATGTCCACAACACTCCCGAAGACAGTCCTCTGGAACTGTTTGGATACACATTCGCAGATAAAGCGCTCATCGAGTGAGAGGTACGACAGAATGAGTCCACACAAGTCATCACCGAAACGATCGAAAGAGGTCTTCGCATAAATCCGTCGCTAAAAATATAATATAAAAGACAATTAAAACTAAATGAATACTCAATTATTTTGTCACTCAATACCTGTTTTTTGATTACAACTTCGCCGTCATCTGTGGTGACGAATGATGTCTTCATTTGTCTCATCTCTTGTCTCATATGTTGCGATCAAATGAAGTGATTGTCTGTATTAATGCTTTGATTAGTAAATCTTAAAATTGCAAAAAAGTGGTCAAAAAAGTTAAGATTCAAAAGCAATAAAACTTTTGAAACAAAGAGTGATTGAGATGTGAATTGTGTGACGTCTGGCGCTCTTCTAAACCTAACACTCAATCCAATCGTTCAAATGCTTTAAAAAGAGTTTCGTCAGTAAAAAAAGATTAAAGGGTTTAAAAAGGATTAACATTTTTGTTATTCATGTGATTATCAGTAAATCCATATTTATTTACCACTTCCAGGTTGTGATCCACGTGTCAGCCCAAGTCTCGCTGTCTCTCACTCACTGTTTAAATAAATACTCAATAATTAAATTTATTAATTATAAAAATTATAAATAATTGTTAAAATATATAATAAAAGTCAATAAATGAGTTGATATACAAAGTGTTAATACAATTAAAGCCAGTATTGAGTCGAAACATATTATTTCAATCCCTATTGAATGAAAGGTTTAAATTGTAAAATAAACATAAATATTTAAAACCGTTTTCTAAATATAACCATGGTCAGCTAAATTGTGTACAATTTTTATTATATTCATTAATAAATAGACATTTATTTGAGTTTTATTTCAAATTTTTATTTAAATTCTTAAGCATTTATTAAAACAGAGAGATAATTAAAATCACACATAAAATTAAACACCAAAATACAATTAAGTGTTTTAATTGAATTTAAAATAAAAATAAAGTTGTTTTTTAATCGCTTTCAAACAATTACACCCATTTTTAAGGCACTAACATTTTGGGACATAAATAACATCATTTAATATATACGTATTTCAATAGTCTTCAGTTCAAGACTTGTGAACAATAAACTAATCATTAATTAAATTACTAATTAAATTGTGGTTTGTTTTAATAGCGATTGATATGAAAACGGATAATAGTATTAAAGCGTGTATTTGATTGACATTTACGTTGAATATGTGTGAATGTAATCACGCATCACATCCATCAACAGGTTGTCTGTGATTGCGTTCAATACAAACAATTCTTCAAAATTCTTCATACCTTTACCACAAACTTCCCTAATATTTATCTCCAGAAATGCCTTCAAAGCGAACTCAAAACGATTGGTCAACGACTGGTATGTGTAGCCAAGTGTGACCACTGAATACATGTTATCGATGGTCAACAGTTGGCCCAATCGGGTGCCCAACCTATCGCTCAGCCCTCGGACCCCATACTTGTCGGCCATTCCGACGATTGTCCCCATTGTCTCGATTGTGACCATTGTCTCCAAGTGTCGGCCGATGGCGTCCATCAAACGGATCACACGGTAGCGGTCGGCGCAGTGGAGGACTTCATGGATGAGATTCAGATCATTGGCATCGCTTAAGACAAGTGTATCCGAAGTGTACATAAAATAGATCATTGTTTTGAAGGCGTCGGCAGTGATCCCCTCGATCTGGATCTCCTTCGCCGCCGACTCTTTGAACATCTCGTCAAAGGCGTCGCTCTTCAGGCTTAAGACACCTCTCATTGCGGGCACTCTCTGGCCGTCGACAATGAAGACCACATCACTCTTGGATTCGTTCATAAAGTGTTTCCTTTCGGGAAACCTCTCGTCCTCTTCGGAGTCGGCGTCGGATGTGTTTCTCTTCCTCTTTGTCTGCAAATTCAAAATCTATTGTCAAACGAGTGGTTAATGTCTAATGTGTGGAACCATTACCACAGCGCCAGTGTCTTGGGATCCGTTGCCTGAATTGTCTGCCATTATGTTTGAGTTGATCCGCAAAATGACTTCGTATACAAAATGACTGTTAATTTGTAAACTAATCCACAATTAATGAGACAAAAAAGTCTTCGCTTTAAATCTGTGGCTAAAAATGTGAGACAAAAACATAAGACAATTAAAACTCAATAAAAACAATCAATTGTTTCGTCACTCAATACCTGTTGACTGTCTTTGTCTTCGGTGTCATCTGTGGTACCGATTAATCTCTTCGTTTGTATCATCTCTTCTATAATATCTTTGGATCAAATCAAGTGATTGTTTGTATCAATGCTTTGGTTAACGAAAATGTGGTTAAAGTGTTATGAAATGCAAACCAAAACAATAAATCATATGTTTTTGTCGCTTACTATAAGTGATGTCATAAATAACGTGTGAATTACGGCACAGATTTTGTAGCGAGAAATTAACCCCTTTTTATGTTTAATTAAATCTTTATTAAAATAATTAAATAAATTTAGTTATAAATCATGTTTTTATTTACAATAAGTATTGTTTTTACCAAATAATTGGTTCGCAAAATGACTTCAAACTAAAAACTTTGTCTCAAAAAATAGTTTTCAAACTTTTTATTAGTTTTGTTCGCAAATAAAATACTTAAATTATTTTACAAAAAGTTTTAAAACTAATATTTTATAATTGATTTATAAATAGCATTTTTGCGATAACTTTTCATACAATTATACAATTAAAAAATTAAAAATTTTGACATAAAATATAATTAAAAAGCTTTTGATAATAATTTTAAACCAAATAAAAGTTGTCTTTCACTCAACATTTACACCACTTTTACGACAATATAATTTTGAGACATTGAATAAACGGATATCAATTGTCTTCAGTTTAAGACTTCTGGAGAACAAGTCGTGGCAGACATTGTCCACGAGATGATTGCCTTCGGGAGTGAGAAACACATCGCAATGAATGAATTGATAGCAATCAAAGACTAGTGTCCGCAGCGCCGGTAGTCTTGAGATGTGATCCAAATCATTGGCTTTGATTTCCTGAGTCCTAATAAATACGTATTGAAGTCGCGGCCAATGATTGTCGTAAATGTCAACGAATTGGTCACTTGATTGCCAGGAATCGAGAGACAAATGTGTTAATCGGTGGCAGCGTTTCAACGGATCCAAACACGTGTTACCGATTGTCAACTGATGTCCCCAAAGCCTTAACTCAAATCGCTTTAATAGAGGATAATATTTCAATGAGTCTAATGTGCGGCCATTAAATGAATAGTAATTTAGTGTCAATTGAAGTGCCAATCGTTTCAATTGTCGACACTTTTGGCCGATTGTCCGCAAAAACTCGTCAAATGAGTTCTGGTCGATAATAAGACTCAAATCTAGCGACAATTCCCGTAGTTTCTGTAATCGTGACAATTGTGCGGCCATTTTGGTCACACTTTCGTGAGTCGAACAGACAATATAATCAAATTTAACACTTCTTAGGGACTGATTCTCGGCCACCAATGCGGACAACATTTGGTAATCTTCTTCAAAATAAGTAGACATTTCAAATCGCTGTAAATTCTTGACCAACGGTTGGCCGGAGTTGTTGTCAAAAACCTCGCAAAACTGCTGTCCGCGCAATGAAGACAATCGGCGACAATGGCTGAGCCTTTGTCTCCTGTATTCCGATATATCGCCGATTCGTGTGACCAGTGATCCGATCTCTGGTAGCTTTTCGTAAACATTTCGATCATAATTGCAGTAAATGTGTCGCAAATTGGGTCTAAATATATCCAACACTTCGGCAGTTTGTGTCAAACAATTACTACGTATTCCTCTCAAGTCAATGGTGTGAATGTGCGGACATTTGCCGTGAATTGTGGCCAACAATTCAATGTTAGACACTTTGAGTCGCGATTCTGTTGAATACGTGTCGTGGATAGTGATGTCGACAACACTCTTGAAGACAGTCCTCTGGAACTGTTTGGACACACATTCCCAGACAAAGCGCTCGTCCAGCGAGAGGTACGACAGTATGAGTTCACACAAGTCGTCACCGAAACGATCGAAAGAGTTCTTCGGATAAATCTTTCGCTAAAATGTAAGACAAAAAAGACAATAAAAACTCAATGAATACTCAATTGTTTGCCAATCAGTACCTGTTTTTTGACGACCAGTTCTTCGGTGCCATTTGTGTCGGCAATCGATGCCATCGTTGGAGTGGTATTCGAGTAGATCTGCGATCAAAACGAAAGACAATTTAAACAACAATTAAAACCTAATAAACAGTCAATTATTTGTCACTCAAAACCTGTCGCAAGTCTTGAATGTCTGAAAACTTGGGAACAAATGAAGAGATTGTTTGCAATCAACGGTTTGTTAAGAAAATAAGTAAATTTTCTGTTAAGAAATGCAAACAAATGCTACAAAACTATGAAATGTTTAAAATTAATTGCAGTTTAAAACACGAGACATGTATTGAAAAGTGCACTAAATTTGTTAAACTAATCATTAATTCAATTGACTTTTGGTTTGCATTTCACGCGTTTTGTGTTGTCTTTACAGTTAGTGAATACCTATTGATATGAAAACGCGTTAACTGCTGACACTATAAAAGCCTGCATTCATTTGTCTGTTAACCCTTTGTTATGAAAAGTAAAACTTTTTATACACTTTTAAGTTAAGAAATGCTAAACAAATGCTACAAAACTTTGAAATGTTTTATTGAATGAAATAGTATTTGAATCGTGAAATTGTCTTTCAGATGGATATTGTATGGCATAAGTGAGATACCCGTCGGGTCTCTAATGACTGCCCGATTGGCCAGTGTTTTGAACTACTGGTAGACCCGTATTGGAGTCTAAAGTCGATACACTGTCTGAAGAGTCCGTAGAGGCCGTGGAGGCCGTCGAGCGAGTGCTGAATGGGATGCGAACGGTTGACTTGATTGTCATCCGATGTGTTGGCGACAGACCTCTCTTCACGTCGTCTATCACTCGAAGCCATAAGTTGTCTGTCATTTCATTCAATGCCAGCAATTCTTCCGACTCTTTGGCGAACATTGACTTAAAATTCTTGTCAAGAAATGTCTTCAATGCGGTCACGAAGTGGTCGGTCGGCGGCTCGCGTTTGTAACCAACTCTGGCCACTGTTAGCACGTTCTCGACGGTCAACAGTGCGGCTAATCGGGTGCCCATCGCTTCGCTCAGACCTCGGATCCGATATTTGTCGGCCATTTCGGCGATTGTGTCCATTGTCTCGACGCTTACCATTGATTCCAAGTGTTTGCCGATAGCGTTGACTAAACGCATGACTCGGTAATAGTCGGCGCAGTGGAGGACATCGTCGATGAGTTTCAAGTCTTTGGCGTCGCTTAAGACCAGATCCGATGTATACATGAATCGTATCATTGCTTTGAAGGCATCGGCAGTCGTGTCCGTAATTGTGATCTCTTTGGCCGTCGACTCCGAGTATTGTCCCGAAAACATGGCGTCAAAGACATCACTCTTGAGCCCTAAGACTGCTTTGATTGCCGGCACTCTCTGGCCGTCGACCAGAAACACGACATCACTCTTGGATTCGTTCATAAAATGTTTCATTTCGGGACACTTCTCGTCGTCGTCACCGATGGATGTCTTTGACTGCAATTCAAACCAATTATCAAACGAGTGGTTAAACTAATTGTGATGTCATTACATGTTTGACTGTGTTTTGGGATCCGCTGTCTTTGTTGTCTGCCATTTGGTTTCAGTTGATTACAAGACTGTCTTCAAAGTGACAGTTAGTCTGAAAACTATTTCTCAATTAATAAAACAATTGAAAGTTTGAATTGAAATTAAAACGTGATATAAAATACACAACAATACCATTGGTTTGTAATTTAATGATACATTTCATAGCAATTAGTGATCATTTTGTGGATCCGCTTGTATTCACATATTTATATCAAAAAATTAATTAATTATAAAATGTTAAATATTCATGTATTCATTGAGATTTTAATTGAATGTAAAATCAAATCAAAATCAAATCAAATATAGTTTATAAATACAAATCCTATAAATTAAGACATAAAATACAATTAAACTGTTTTTATAACAATTTAAAACAAAATAAAGTTGTCTTTTAATCGCTTTCAAACATAAAACTTTGAAACTTTTAATAAATTTACACAAATTTCAATTGTCTTTAGTTTAGGACTTCTCGACAATACATTATAATATAAAATACATAAAAATTAATCATTAATTTAATTGTTTATTGGTTTGCATTTCACGTTTTGTGTCACAAAAGTTATGCAAAAAATTATATAAAACACAAAATTTGTGTTTTCTTTAAAGTTATTGAATACTTATTGATATAAAACGAGTTAACTGTTAACACTATTAAAGCCTGTAGTCATTGTCTGTTAAGAGTTTGTGTTATTCAAATGAAATTGAATAAAAAGTTTTAAACTTCAAACTAACGAGGGAAATACAAACCATGGCTAATTCAGAATTAAATTTAATTCAGTTGTACATGTAGATTGGATCAAATAAAAAATATAAATTGAATATCTCGGACTGATAGCCACAAACGTCCGAAATACGACCATTTTTGTAATTCCGCGTATACGGCGTATAGCATTGAAAAAAGATGTTTCACACAATGCTTTGGCTAATCACCAGTACTGCATTGCTATAAGCTGTATGGGCGCGATCACTAAAATGGTCATATTTCGGACGTTTGTGGCTATCAGCCCGAGATATTCAATTTATATTTTTTATTTGATCCAATCTACATGTACAACTGAATTAAATTTAATTCTGAATTATCCATGGTTTGTATTTCCCTCGTAAGCGCAAAGTTTTGTATTTCATTTTTATACACTTTTTAGCATTGATTTATACTTTGATTTATTAACGATTAACTAATTATAAATCGTTAAACATTTATGAATTGATTGAGAATTAAATTGAATGTCAAAATGAAAGTCAAATCACATATAATTTATTAAATAATAATAATAATAATAATCAGACATAAAATGAAATATTAAATACAAATAGCCTTTTAATTGGGTTTTAAGTCACTTTTAAGTTAAATTACTAAAGTTACTAATAATCATAATTACAATCAAACATAAAATTAAAACAATTAAAATGTTCATTAAGTTGTCATTCAATCGCTTCAAATATTTGTACCACTTTTACGGCAATAAAACATTGAGTCACCGGATCTGCGGATTTCAATGGTCTTCAGTTTAGCACTTCTGGCCAACAGGTCTTCGCAAACATTATCTATTAAATGATTGGTAATATGCATAGGATTTACCACAAAACGACTGAATAGTAGTGAAAAGTCAAACACAAGTGTCTGCAGCGCTGGTAGTCTTGAGATGTGATCCAAACCATTGCTTGTGATATCAGTCCTTTGAATTGATAAGCATTGAAGTCGTGGCCAATGTTTGTCACAATTGACAAACAAATTGTCATCAATTTGACTCGAATTGAGCGATAGATGTGTTAATCGGTGGCAGAGTTTCAACGGATCCAGAAATAGCTCATCGATCATTGAAGTAATGATTAAATCCATACGTTTTAATCTGCGATAACATCCCAACGAATCGATTGAATGATGATAAAGTCGAATAGTATTCTTCGCCTTCAATTTCAGTCTCAATCGTTTCAATTGCGGGCACTTCTGGCCGATTGCCCGCAAAAACACGTCCAATGAGTTCTGTCCGTAGTTTAGCATTAAATCGAGTGTCAAATCCCTTAATTGTGGTAATCGTGACAACTGTTCGGCCAATTCGGTCAAACTCTCGTGAGATTCATAGTTATAAACAATGAGTTTAACACTTCTTAGGGACTGATTCTGTGCCACGAATGCAGACAACAAGTGTTTATCATCAAAACTATTGTAAGAAAATTCAAATCGCTGTAAATTCTTGGCCAACAGTTCTCCTGTCGTGTCGTCAAAGATTTCGGAAATGCTGTGAATCCGGAGTCGAGACAATCGGTGGCAATGAGAGAGCCGTTGATTATCGATCAAAGGATTACTAATAAAACCAATTCTTGTGACCAGTTGTCCGAACTCTGGCATCAATTGATCCGTATTTTCATCAAAATCGCAGTAAATGTGCCGTAAATGCGGACAATTGTCTCGAAAGATGGGCAACACTTCCGGCAATTGCTTCGTAAATGTGTTGCTTATTCTTCGGCAGTCAATGGTATGAATGTGTGAACACTTGCGGCCGATTGTGGCCAACATTTGCATGTAATTGATGTCAGTCCGCGATCTCTTCTCATACCAAAAGGTCATGTCGTGTATAGTTATGTCGACAACACTCTCGAAGACAGTTCTCTGGAACTGTTTGGACACACATTCGCAGACAAAGCTCTCGTACAGCGAGAGGTACGACAGTAAGAGTCCAAACAAGTCATCACCGAAACGATCGAAAGAGTTCTTCGCATAAATCCGTGGCTAAAAATATAATATAAAAGAAAATTAAAACTCAATGAATACTCAATTATCTGTCACTCAATACCTGTTGTATGTCTTCGTCTTCGGTGTCATCTGCGGTGACGAGTGATGTCTTCGTTGGTGTCATCTCTTGTGTCATATGTTGTGATCAAATGAAGTGATTGTCTGTATTAATGGTTTGATTAGTAAACCTTAAAATTTTCAAAAAAAAAACTGGTTAAAAAAGTTAAGATTAAAAAAAATAGTAACACTTTTAAAATAGAGAGTGATTGAGATGTGAGTTGTCTGACGTCTGGCGCTCTTCTAAACCTGCAGTCAATCCAATCGTTCAAATGCTTCACAGCTTTCAATAAGAGTTTCGTCAGTAAAAAAGGATTAAAGGATTTAAAAAGATTCACATTTTTGTTATTCATGTGTTTAATCGTAAATGTCGTGTAATATTCGTAAGATACACAAAATATAGTTTTCAAACTTTTTGTTAGTTTTGTTTGCAAATAAAATATAAATTATTTTACAAAAAAGTTTTAAACTAAAATTTAATAATTGATTTATAAATAGCATTAAATTGCGATAACTTTTCATGCCTTCAGTATTAATATCGCTGTAATATTCATACGTTATTTTAATTAAATAAAAGTTTAAAAATTAATAAATCATGAGTTTTATTGAATTGAATGAAATTGTATTTGAATCGTGAAATTGTCTTTCATATGGATATTGTGTGGCATAAGTTAGACACCCGTCGGGTCTCTAATGACTCCCCGATTGGCCAGTGTTTTGACTTCTTGGTAGACCCGTATAGGCGTCTAAAGTCGATGTACTGGCCGTAGAGGCTGTAGATAGCGAGCGGGCGAAGCGAACGGTTAAGTTGATTGTCATCCGATGTGTTGGCGACAGACCTCTCTTCACGTCGTGTATCACTCGAAGCCATAAGTTGTCTGTCATTTCATTCAATGCCAGCAATTCTTCCGACGCTTTGGCGGCCATTGAATCAAAATTCCTGTCAAGAATTGTCTTCAATGCGGTCACGAAGTCGTCGGTCGGCGGCCGGCGTTTGTACCCGACTCTGACCACAGACAACACGTTATCAACGGTCAACATTGCGGCCAATCGGGTGCCCATCGCTTCGCTCAGACCGCGGATCCGATACTTGTCGGCCATTTCGGCGATTGTGTCCATTGTCTCGACGCTTACCATCGATTCCAAGTGTTTGCCGATTGCGTTCACTAAACGCATGACTCGGTAATAGTCGGCGCAGTGGAGGACATCGTCGATGAGTTTCAAGTCTTTGGCGTCGCTTAAGACCAGATCCGATGTATACATGAATCGTATCATTGTTTTGAAGGCGTCGGCAGTCGTGTCCTTAATTGTGATCTCTTTGGCCGTCGACTCCAAGTATTGTCCCGAAAACATGGCGTCAAAGACATCACTCTTGAGCCGTAGGACTGCTTTGATTGCCGGCACTCTCTGGCCGTCGACCAGAAACACGACATCACTTTTGGATTCATTCATAAAGTGTTTCATTTCGGGAAACCTCTCGTCTTCGGTGTCACCGATGGATGTCTTTGACTGCAATTCAAATCAATTATCAAACGAGTGGTTAAACTAATTGTGATGTCATTACATGTTTTGCTGTGTTTTGGGATCCGCTGTCACTATTGTCTGCCATTTGGTTTCAGTTGATTCCAAGACTGTCTTCAAAGTGACAGTTAGTCTGAAAACTATTTCACAATTAATAAAGCGATTGAAAGTTTGAATTGAAATTAAAACGTGATATAAATTACACAACAATTGGTTTTAATCATACAATTTATAGCAATTAGTGACCATTTTGTAGTTCAGTTTGTATTCACATTTTACACAATTATTGCCGACTTTTTATCCGCAAAAATCACTCAATTTTTACACTCAAATAACTCATTGGTTCGCAAAACGACTTCAAACCAAAAACTTTGTCACAAAAAATAGTTTTCAAAACTTTTTATTAGTTTTGTTCGCAAATAAAATACAGAAATTATTTTACAAAAAGTTTTAAAACTAAAAGTTTATAATTGATTTATAAATAGCATTAAATTGCAATAACTTTTAATGCCTTCAGTATTAACCTTAATATCGCTGTAATATTCATACGTTATTTTAATTTTAAAAAAGTTAAATCATTAATAAATCTTGAGTTTTATTGAATTGAATGAAATAGTATTTGAATCGTGAAATTGTCTTTCATATGGATATTGTATGGCATAAGTTAGACACCCGTCGGGTCTCTAATGACTACCCGATTGGCCAGTGCTTTGAACTACTGGTAGACCTATAGTGAAGTCTATTGACGATCCACTGTCTGTAGACTCCGTAGAGGCTGTGGAGGCCGTCGAGCGCATAGAACCGGATATCGGGTACGGGAAGCGACCGGTTGTGGTGATTGTCATCCGATGTGTTGCCGACAGACCTCTCTCCACGTCGTGTATCACTCGAAGCCATAAGTTGTCTGTCATTTCATTCAAAGCCAACAATTCTTCCGACTCTTTGGCAAAAATGGCCGCAAAATTCTTGTCAAGAAATGCCTTCAATTCGGTCACGAAGTGGTCGGCCGGCGGTCCGCGTTTGTAACCAACTCTGGCCACTGATAGCACGTTCTCGACGGTCAACAGTGCGGCCAATCGGGTGCCCATCGCTTCGTTCAGACCACGGATACGATACTTGTCGGCCATTTCGGCGATTGTGTCCATTGTCTCGACGCTTACCATTGTTTCCAAGTGTTTGCCGATTGCGTTCACTAAACGCATGACTCGGTAATAGTCGGCGCAGTGGAGGACATCGTCGATGAGTTTCAAGTCTTTGCCATCACTTAAGACCAGATCCGATGTATACATGAATCGTATCATTGTTTTGAATGCGTCGGCAGTCGTGTCCGTAATTGTGATCTCTTTGGCCGTCGACTCTCTGTATTGTCCCGAAAACATGGCGTCAAAGACATCACTCTTGAGCCGAAGGACAGCTTTGATTGCCGGCACTCTTTGGCCGTCGACCAGAAACACGACATCACTCTTGGATTCGTTCAGAAAGTGTTTCATTTCGGGAAACCTCTCGTCGTTGTCGTCACCGATGAATGTCTTTGACTGCAATTCAAATCAATTATCAAACGAGTGGTTAAACTAATTGTGATGTCATTACCTCTTTGGCTGTGTTTTGGGATCCGCTGCCAGTCTTGTCTGCCATTTGGTTTCAGTTGATTCCAAGACTGTCTTCAAAGTGACAGTTAGTCTGAAAACTATTTCACAATTAATAAAACAATTGAAAGTTTGAATTGAAATCAAAACGTGATATAAATTACACAACAATTGGTTTTAATGATACAATTTATAGCAATTAGTGACCATTTTGTAGATCAGTTTGTATTCACATATTTAGCGCATATTTATATCAAGAATTTAATTAATTATAAATCGTTAAACATTTAGGTATTGATTGAGAATTAAATTGAATGTCAAAATGAAAGTCAAATAACATATAATTTATTAAATAATAATAATAATCAAACATAAAATGAAATATTAAAAACAAATAGCCTTTTAAATGGGTTTTTAAGTCACTTTTAATTAAAATTCTTAAGCATTTATTGGATGTAATAAAATATTAGTAATAATCATAATTACAATCAAACATAAAATTTAAAATTAAAACAATTAAAATGTTCATTAAGTTGTCATTCAATCGCTTCAAATATTTGTACCACTTTTACGGCAATAAAACATTGAGTCATCGTATCTACGGATTTCAATGCACTTCAGTTTAGCACTTCTGGCCAACAGGTCTTCGCAGACATTATCTATTAAATGATTGTCAATATGTATACGATTTACCACAAAACCACTGAATAGTAGGGAACAGTCAGACACAAGTGTCTGCAGCGCTGGTAGTCTTGAGATGTGATCCAAACCATTGCTTGTGACATCAGTTCTATGAATGGATAAGCATTGAAGTCGTGGCCAATGTTTGTCGCAATTGACAAACAAATTGTCATTAATGTGACCCGAATTGAGTGATAAATGTGTTAATCGGTGGCAGAGTTTTAACGGATCCAGAAATGCAGCAAAAATGGCTGAAGTGATGGTTAAATCCAAACGTTTTAATCTGCGATAACATCCCAACGAATCTATTGAGTGATTATAAAGTCGAAAAGTATTCTTCGCCTTCAACTTTAGTCCCAATCGTTTCAATTGCGGGCACTTCTGGCCGATTGCCCGCAAAAACACGTCCAATGAGTTCGGGCCGTAGTTTAGGATTAAATCGAGTGTCAATTCCCGTAATTGTGGTAATCGTGACAACTGTTCGGCCAATTCGGTCAAACTCTCGTGAGATTCATATTCATAACCATCGAGTTTAACACTTCTTAGGGACTGATTCTGTGCTACGAATGCGGACAACAGGTGTTTACTATCCAAACTATCGTAAGAAAATTCAAATCTCTGTAAATTCTTGGCCAACAGTTCTCCTGTCGTGTCGTCAAAGACTTGGGAAATGTAGTTAACCCGGAGTCGAGACAATCGGTGGCAATGAGAGAGCCGTTGATTATCGATCAGATTACTAATGCAACCAATTCTTGTGACCAGTGGTCCGAACTCTGGCATCAATTGATCCGTATTTTCATATAAATCGCAGTAAATGTGCCGTAAATGCGAACAATTGTCTCGAAAGATGGGCAACACTTCCGGCAATTGTTTCGTATATGTGTCGCTTAATCTTCGGCAGTCAATGGTGTGAATGTGTGAACACTTGCGGCCGATTGTGGCCAACATTTTACTGTCATTGATGTTAGTCCGCGATATCTTCCCAAACAGAAGGGTCAGGTCGTGAATAGTTATGTCGACAACGCTCTCGAAGACAGTCCTCTGGAATTGTTTGGACACACATTCGCAGACAAAGCGCTCGTGGAGTGAGAGGTACGACAGTATGACTCCACACAAGTCATCACCGAAACGATCGAAAGAGTTCTTCGCATAAATCTGTCGCTAAATTTATATTTTTATATAATATAAAAGACAATTAAAACTCAATGAATACTCAATTATCTGTCACTCAATACCTGTTGTATGTCTTCGTCTTCGGTGTCATCTGTGGTGACGAGTGATGTCTTCGTTGGTGTCATCTCTTGTGTCATATGTTGTGATCATATGAAGCGATTGTTTGAATCAATGGTTTGATTAGTAAATCTGGTTAGAAAATGGTTAAAAATTAGTTAAGATTAAAAAAATAAAACTTTTGAAACAAACAGTGAATGAGGTGTGAGTTTGTGTGACGTCTGGCGCTCTTCTAAACCTAACACTCAATTCAATCGTTCAAATGGTTCACAGCTTTCAAAACGAGTTTCGTCAGTAAAAAAGGATTAAAGGATTTAAATAGGATTAACATTTTTGTTATACATGTGATTAGGCGTCGTTCACAAAGTGCGTTCGGGGGGAGAGGGTGTCGGCCAAAGCGAAATTTTGCGAAAGAGGGGAAGGGATATACAATGCAAAGACCTTATGAACGTTTGCATTAAAATAATTTAATCTTTTAATAACAAATGTTATTACTTTTAAATAAAAATAGTTTTATTTCTAGTTTTTGAATTATTTAAAAAGTGAAAAACACTTCCAAAATTGGTTTAATTGTAATTAATTTTCTAATTGTTATATTGATATAAAACTATATTTTTTGTTTTTTAGTTTGAGTTTTAATTAAGAATTTTTAAATAATGTTTATAAATAACTTTAGCAGTAAATTAACCCAAAGTTTAAAACGGAAACAATTTGTAATAACTATTAAAGTTTTCATCAAAAAAACTAATTAAAGAAGCATTGATTGAATTAATAATATAATTATTTACAGAATTACAAATCCAATAACAATAAATCAAAAAACAGTTTTTTGTAAACATTTATTTAAAACTAAACAACAAATTGTTTGATACTTATCAATGAGATTCTGTTCAATAAAATGTTGATAATGTCTACAAATAATTACATTTGTTTAATTGTGTTAAATATATTTCATAAGTTTTTTGTAATTTATGTGTTTTGATATTTTATTAGAAATATTTTATTTAAAACTTAAAATTCAATAGTTTTAAAATGTTTTCAATGAGTGGCTAAAAGTTATGAGAACTGATCCAAAGGATAGACACAATGAATATCTTAATGCCTGAGAGTGTGTTATGTCTTGAGTACTCAAGAAGAAGGTAATAATAACCATTGATTTAGTGGACTTTGTTTTCTCGTATAATTTTCATGTTATATATACAGTAATTATAAATTTAAAAAGTTTGTCAAAATATAAATCAAAGGATTTAAAATCAATTAATGTTTATTTTAGTGAAACTTAATATTTTAAAAGTGTTTTTACTATTTTAAAAAGTGAGTCCACAAACGCAAAGCCAGGGCTGAATCACTGGATATGAAATATTACACTGTATTAGTGAAAGGCATTCAGTTTATGTTGTTTTGCAAGTAAATGATCTAAAACTGTATACTTTGTAAATTATGTTGCATTTAAATGTATTTTTCAAAAGACATCTGCAATATATTTACATACATTTGTCGCAAACACTTAATTAGCGTTTAACTGCGAAATCAATTTATGAAAAGCTTTATTTCGCATTCACTGCTCTTTCATTGCATTTAAACACTGGACTCAATGCTCAACACTTCACACAAAGTTTTTATTCATTTCTATTTCACAAATATATTGTTTTTAATACTTTATTTTCGTCAAAACTTTTTAAATCTTATTTAATTCAGTGTTTATTTTGTTGATTAGTTGTGTTGAATATTGAGATATATTTCTATTAAACGAGTGAATTGTGCGTAAGATTTACGTTAAATTATGAGTGAAATGCAATCTTTGCGTGAATCCCAAGAAGAAGATAATGGCGTGAATGAGAGATCCGTTGCCATTGAAATGAATGTCATAATTGGCAACAATTCATCGCAAGAGAGCACAGATCGCCAGCCAATCAATGAGACGGCAACTGATGGGCAAAGAGTGGGCAGTGAGTCGGGCGGCGCCGGCACTTCGGGCTTATCGGGCAACTCATGCCCACCCGGAGGTCAGCCAATGAATGGGCCGGAAATTGTTGTTCACCCGCTATCCAACAGCGAATCAGTGTCCGCACCGCCCGAACGTGTGATCACATTCACAAACTGGAGCGCATTTTTCATCATTTACTCAATGATCATGTATTCGGTGGACATTATATTAGACATAATGCTGGCGATCAGCCATTACGTCGATCACAATTATTGGTATGATTTTGATTACATAGTGTAACCATTAATACATTGTTTTAAAAATAAATATCACATTTAACTCAATGTGTGTGTGCTTTACAATTAGGTATTTCGGTCTAACGCTGGCCTTTATATCCATACCGTCGCTCATAACGACGGCAACAGTGATCCGAATACACGCGACGGCGCCCGACAGTAGATTGTCTCCGGTGTTCAGTAGGCAAACCACTAGAGAAATCGTATTAGTTGTGTCGCAAATGCAACCAATTATTAGTGGTATGAAAGCGCTTGATTTGGGATTCAGTATAAGAAGATCCATTGCCAATCCATTGTCCCAAATACTCAACTACGGGCGCTTATTACTCGAGACTGAAGTGATGTGTCGGCTCAGCCTAACCGAGGCCTTTCAGGAGTCGGCTCCGCAACAGGTGCTCCAACTCTATATTCTCGCGATGGCCACCACTTATGGATACACCGGTATGTCTACCCATCGATATATCTATCCATCGATTTTGTCCATTAATATCGCATTTCTAACTTATTTATAGCTATCATACAAGTGGTGGGTGTGTTCGCAGCGTTGCTGTCCATGTCGTGGTCATTGGTCGCATACCATAAGGCGTTTGATTTAAATAGTGAGACAACTTATAATGTCGATCCGGGCAACACATGGCCGGTATGTTTACACTGGTTTCATAGTTTTGCGCCCAAATCTAATAGTTATGTATATATTTATGTCAATTCGCAGGCATTTATTGTTCAGATGGTGTCCTATATGTTCGCAATCGCCGCTCGTCTATTGGCTATCACTCTATTCGCCACACAATTTACATACATTTTAGGCGTTGTTTTGGTCATTCATGTGATGATCATGTTCATAATCGACCATGAATGTCCCGAAGGGTTTAATACTGTCAGTTGGCGCAATTTAAACACTCACTATTTTATACTAGTGGTCAATATATTTTGCTACCCGTGGCGACCCATTCGCAATTGTCAATACCATTACATCGGTTACAATGTGGTAATATTTGTGGAAAATCTCATTTTACTCACTTTCTGGTATAACTATTGCGATGACAGCGTGTCGTATAAGGCGATCGCAGTGTACTTAAACATTGGCATATATTTGGTTGGCTTTTATTTTACGGTAAGTGTTGTGATTGAGTGCTATTACTATTGGTGTATGACTTAACTTTAATTCACTTAATAATCACACTATAGTTTGTCCACTATGTTTGGTCGCAAACATTGAATTTTGATGGCTATGACAACATTAACACTGTTGTCGACGAGACAACAGGCAATTCCACGGCTAATACTGGATCTCAAAGTGTGCCATAATTAATGGCAACATTCACTTCACTTAAGATAATGTGATAATAATTGTGTCATTCAATTGATATCTGTTTCGTTGGCTTTTAATTATGAATACAGTATTCATCCAATAATATGTCTATTATTTGTTTTAACTTTTAATGTTTGTTTTCATTTGATATTTAAGTAAAATACTTAATTTTTGTAAATTATTTCTTATCGTTTTTATAGTGACATAAAACTATATTTTCTGTTTTAATTAAGATTTTTAAAATAATGTTTATAAATAACTGTAAGTAAGTTAAGCCTAAAGTTCCAAAACCAATTATTTGTAATAACTTTTAAAGTTTTCTTACTTAATTTTTGCTAATTATTGTTTGTCATCTATTCTTATATTGATATAAAACTATATTTTCTGTTTTTTATTTTGAGTTTTAATTAAGAATTTTTAAATAATGTTTATAAATAACTTTAGCAGTAAATTAACCCAAAGTTTCAAACGGAGATTATTTGTAATAACTATTAAAGTTTTCAATAAAAAACTAATTAACAAAGCATTCATTGAATTAATAATATAATTGTTTACAGAATTGTTATAATAATTAAAAACAAACACTAATCCAATAATTCAAAATTAAAAAAAACAGTTTTATTATAGAGATGGGAAAGGGAGACAATACCTCCAGCATTCGCCGCATCGATAATTTTTACGATAAAATTTTAAGTTAAAATCTAATTTATACACATTTTATAATTTAGTTTTGAATAAATTTCAAACAAATTAGAATTAAAACAATATAATAAAATGTGGACAATGTCGACAAAGAATTACATTTGTTTAATTGCATTAAATCTATTTCATAAGTTTCCTGTAATTTATATGTTTTGATAATTTATTAGAAATATTATATTTAAAAATTTTAAATTCAATAGTTTTAAAATATTTTCAATGATTGGCTAAAAGTTATGAGACAACTGATCCAAAGGATAGACACAATGAATATCCTAATGCCTGAGAGTGTGTGTCATTTCTTGAGTACTCAAGAAGAAGGTATAATAACCATTGATTTAGTGGACTTTGTTTTCTCGTATTATTTTCATGTAATATATAATTATAAATTTAAAAAGTTTGTCAAAAATATAAATCAAATGATTTAAAATCAATTAATGTTTATTTTAGTGAAACATAATATTTTTATGTGTTTTTACTATTTTAAAAAGTGAGTCCACAAAAGCAAAGCCAGGGCTGAATCACTGGATATGAAATAATATACTGTATTAGTGAAAGACATTCAGTTTATGTTGTTTTGCAAGTAAATGATCTAAAACTGTATACTTTGTAAATTGTGTTGCATTTAAGTGTATTTTTCAATAGACATCTGCAATATATTTCCATACATTTGTCGCAAACACTTAATTAGCGTTGAAATGCGATTTCAATTTATGAAAAGCTTTATTTCGCATTCACTGCTCTTTCAATGCATTCAAACGCTGGACTTTGGTCTGTGAACAACACTTAAAACAAAAACTTTTAACTCAAAAGTTTTCTCATTTTAAAAATTAAAACTTATTTTTGAAAATTAAATATTTGTTTTTCGCGGAAAACCTTTTTAATTGTATTTAATTTAGTGTTTATTTTTGTTAATTATTTGTGTTGAATATTGAAATACATATCTATTAAACAAGTGAAACACTTATGAAATACATTGCCATTGAAATGAATGTCATAAATGGCAACAATTCATCGCAAGAGAGCACAGATCGCCAGTCAATCAATGAGACGGAAATTGATGGCCAAAAAGTGGCCAAAAGATTGGGTGACCCACTCGTCGCACCTCAACAAAAAAGTGGGCAAATTGTTGGCCACCCGTTAGATGTTGGCCGCGAACGGGCGAACGCACGGCCCAAACGCAAAATGGTATTCAGTATAATATTCACTGTGATATTTAATGTTATTAATATCGGGGTGGCAATCCGTCATTATTATGATGACAATTATTGGTATTATATAATTGTTATTATAACTATAACGTTAATTAATGCTAGTGTTTGTCATAAAGGTATTTCAGTTTAACGCTAGCGTTTGTATTGATGCCGTCGTTGATTATGACGGCGATACACATCCGCTGGGAAGGGATCAGAAGCTGGCAATCGGTTAAACAAATTGTAATAATATTGTCACAAACGGCACCACTTGTCACAAAATACGGAGCGGTTAAACACCAATTGAAAATACAATCAACTACTTTATCAAATAATTCATTTGAAATTACTTATGAGAAAATGTTTATTAATAATATAAAGTTTATTATATGGAACCTAATATATGCCAGTATCCGATCGGCTCCGCAACTTATATTACAGATCTATATACTCGTAAAGGCTAACACTTATGGCTGGACGGGTATGTCCGGCCCCACACCTAATCTGTCCGTACATTTTATGTGAATATTTGTATTTATAATTTACTTTTAGCTGCGATACAAGGGTTGGCAATATTATGGTCATTAGTGTACATCAACATCTCATTGTTCGCCTTCAATCGGGCGTTTAGTGTATGGCCTAATGACAAGTGGCCCGTATGTTATCAATTGTCCCAAACATAATACTCATGTAATCTACATGTATATATTTATTTCACTCCGTAGGCACGTGTAGTTCATTTTTTGTCGTACTTTTTCATGATAACGGCCCGTATTTTGGCGCTCAGTCTATTCGCCGTTATATTTAAATATTATTTAGGCGTTGTTTGGGTCATTCATTTAGCGATTATATTAGCGCTAGATGGTCAATTCACACAAATGGGCTTGTATAATTCCAATGGCAACAATTCAGATAGTGAATTATTTGCTGAGTTAATGCTCGTCTATGTAATATGTTTCCTATGGCGACCCGTCGGCCAATACAACCAACAATTTATTGCTTATAATATAATAATATTTGTGGAAAATATAATGTTAATCACTATTTGGTACAGACTTTCAGATGATATTTGGTATAAACCGATCGCACTGTACGTAAACTTTGGCATATATTGGGTTGGCTATAATTTCATGGTGAGTTTTAAGTGATTGAGTGATATTTACTATTGGTATATGAACTAAATTTAATTCAATTATAGTTTGTCCACTATTTATGTTTCAAACGATTGTGTAAACCCAATGTTGACACCGAGACGACAGACAATATCAGTAGTAATCATGAATCTCTTAATGTGTAATAATTGATGACAAAACTCACTTCATTTACAATACAAATGCCATAATAATTGTGTCTTTCGATGCGCTCCTAAACAGTATTTAATTATGAATATAGTATTCACTCAATTATATGTCTTATTATATGTTTTAACCTTTAATTGTTTGAAATTTTAAGTTGATTTTTTATTATAATACTTAATTTTTGCTAATTATTGTTTGTCATCTATTCTTATATTGATATAAAACTATATTTTCTGTTTTTTATTTTGAGTTTTAATTAATAATTTTTAAATAATGTTTATAAATAACTTTAGCTTTAAATTAACCCAAAGTTTTAAAAGGAAATTATTTGTAATAACTATTGAAGTTTTCAATAAAAAACTAAATAAAGAAGCATTCATTGAATTAATAATATAATCATTTACAGAATTATAACAAAAATTATAATAATTAAAAACAAATTCAATAACAATAAATCAAAAAACAGTTTTTTGTAAACATTTATTTCAAATTGTTTAATACTTTTCAATGAGATTCAAACCATTGATTTGTAATATCAGTCCTTCTTCTTAGCCTTCGGTTCGCTTTTCTTACTGTCAGTCGATTTGGATTTCTTTGAAGTGTTTCTCAACTTCTTGTATGCGTTCACAAAGTTTTCCACATCTGTTTTGAACACAAAAGTATTAATTCATAAAAAACAATTCATATCCTATTATAGAGATGGGAAAGGGAGGCAATACCTCCAGCATTGGCCGCGGCGACACATTCCTGTCCCAAATTAAACTCCTGGACCACTGGACCCAACTGTCGGGACCGGATGGCGGCCGACAGATCATTGGCTGGACTCAGACCACTACTGGTGCCGGCGGGCAATGTCTGGCGGACCCGACGCATGAACGCCACGTCACTTAGCAGTGGTCGCAACTCATCCAACGGTGGATTATCACTCGATGGCTGTCCGACCGGTGCTAAAACACATTAAACATAGTATAAAACAAGTGTCAATTACCACAGACTCAGTGCTCATACCTGTGCTCTGAGTGGCAGACGGCTGACGGTTAGCGTCATCGATGGCTGACCTCAACTGAGACAACTCTATTCGGGATCTATTAGCGGCCGAACCCTTGGCCACCGCTGGAGGCGATTGGTGTCCACCGGTCGCAGCCTTTCCGTGAGCTGAAGCGCCGGGTGTTTGACGCGATTGGGGCGCCTGTACTTGAGATCCAGTAGCCGTCGAGGCGTTGGCCACCGCTGGCGGCGACGCGTGTTCTACAGGTGCTGACAAACGTGATAAAAGTTAATATCAATTGTCATAGACTTGTGCGCATACCTGTGCTCTGAGTGGTAAACGGCTGACGGTTAGCGTTATTGATAGCTGACTGCAACTGAGACACCTGTATTTGGGATCCATTAGTGGCCGAACCGTTAGCAGCTGTTGGCTGTCCACCGGCTGCCGGAGCCGTGCCGTGAGTTGAAGTACCGGACGTTTGACGCGCCGCACGATTGGCCTCGACTCGGGCTAACAGGCGTTCAATATGGACGACCGATTCGGCTGATGGACTGTCCAGAGCGGCGAGCAATGCCTGCACTTCTCGCTCAGGCATACCCTCGAGAGCGGCCCTCACCTCATCATGTGTTGGCAAATCATTGATCGGAACCGCACCACCACTACCAGCAGTAGCAGGAGCTGCAGCAGCAGCACCAGTACCACCGCTGGCAGCTGCCGGTGCCGGCCGGTGACCCATGTATTGGTTGAATTTGGCCACCAATTCGTCGTCTTTGTCGGCTCTCGAGTTCGGCTCTTGACTCCAATAGAAATAGCGGTTCGGATTGGACTTGAATTTAAGGACAAACACGCGGCCAGTCGTGCACTGAACCACTCGCTTGAACTCAGCCTCTTCTGGGAATAAGATCAGGTCCTGAGCGGTGATGTGTGTCCGCACACAGGCATAGGTTTTGGGCATTAAATTTATGGTTAGTTTAATGATAATGACTGACAACTGATCCCAACACTTACGTCCTCCAGAGCTCCGGTTTCCCTGTCTTTCCAGCAAAAGTGTAGCAAAGAGTCGTCGCTTTGGTGTAGATATACCAGTCCTTTGCGGTTCTTCACTGGACTCACCTATAGGTGCGTCCGAAATGAATGGTTAGTACAGTATGTGTTAACTAATAGTTACCTGTAGTCACACCCGCCCTATACTAACCGTAGTGCCGGTGCGGATCATTTTGCCCGCTTTGAAGTGAACCAAATACTGGTCATTCGGGTCTCTGGTCTGAGCGCCGGCAGGTCTTTGCGCCCGGAATAGTGCGGTTCGGGACATACTTTTAGCGAACCGTTGGATTGAAACTTAAATAATGTTTTAAATTGAAGTTTAAATTCAATTCAATTCACTATTGATTTGAGAAGTTTGTTGTTTTTCACGTGTTTTATAATTAATTGTAAAATTTATTTAGTTTCTTGAGATTTATTTTACTATTAATTTTGTTTGTAGATATTTATTAAATAATTAATACAGTTTTAACTAGGTTTTGATTTAACAGTTATTTAAATTCATTAAATAAAAATTGTATGTTATTGTAAAAATAATAAACATTAATTTGGTTGGTTTTAAATTTATTTTGTATTTTAAATTTTGATAGCATTTCTTCAATGAAAGTGTGAACACAATGCAAATCAAAGTCAAAAATAAAGTTTTTAATTAATATTAACTTAAAAAATATTACTTTTATAATTAAAATTACAAAATGTTTACTTAATTTAGACAGAGACTTTAATTGCGAGAGAGAGAGAGAGAGAGAGAGAGAGAGAGAATCCTATGGCGACCCGTCGGCCAATACAACCAACAATTTATTGCTTATAATATAATAATATTTGTGGAAAATATAATGTTAATCACTATTTGGTACAGACTTTCAGATGATATTTGGTATAAACCGATTGCACTGTACGTATACTTTGGCATATATTGGGTTGGCTATAATTTCATGGTGAGTGTTAAGTGATTGAGTGCTATTATTATTGATATATGAACTAAATTTAATTCAATTATAGTTTGTCCACTATTTATGTTTCAAACGATTGTGTAAACCCAATGTTGACAGCGAGACGACAGACACTATCAGTAGTAATAATGAATCTCTTAATGTGTGATAATTAATGACAAAACTCACTTCACTTACAATACAAATGCCATAATAATTGTGTTTTTCGATGCGCTCCTAAACAGTATTTAATTATGAATATAGTATTCACTCAATTATATGTCTTATTATATGTTTTAACCTTTAATTGTTTGAAATTTTAAGTTGATTTTTTATTATAATACTTAATTT
>CAJPIZ010000154.1:0-32171 GCA_905368565.1 Medioppia subpectinata
TAACAACTCTTCGTTTGGCATTTGGGACAACATTTGGCCGAACGAGTCGTCGTCCGAACCGAAGCCATCGTCGCTGTCGGCACTAATCACCACATTATTAGCCACACTATCACTCACTTTATTGGCCCCACAATCGGCCCAATCATTGCCCACCTTTTCGATCGGTTTGGCAGCCTTTGGCTCGAGTACTGTAAAGTCAATTTGAGAGCACATGTTATCAAACGAATCGTCAAACGCTTCCAGTTCTTCGTCGCACGGCTTCTTCGTATCGACTAATTCACTGTCATTTGTATTGAACACAACACACACTTCGGGCTCAGTGTCCACCGTATGAGACTCTGGACTATCACTTGACACCACTTCGCACGCAATTGTCTTATTGTCAATGACTTTGTCAACACAATCGTCAAAGAAGTCATCGTCACCACCAAAACAGTCGTCAAAATCGTCGACAATCGTTGGGCACGTATTGGTCACCACTGGTAGTGATGGCGGCGCCAACTGATCACTAATCACTGGCGCTGTCATCTGCTCCACAAACTCAGTGAGCGTTTCAGTGATGTCTTCCTCCTCGTCGTCCTTCTCGTCCATCGCTGTCTTCCATATGTCTAACAAACTCTGATAGTCGACACTTTCGGTGGTCAACGACTGCTGTGGTGTAGCGGCGGTCGTGCGGTCGCCACCGCCGGCGATCACTACAGGCGGTGCCGTTGGCGGCGATTGACAATCGTTTTGCTGGTCGTAGAAGTCGTCGTCTCCGTAGCCAATGAACGCGTCGCCAGTGGACAGTGTCTTGAGGGCCGCGCGCGGGCTCTTAATCCTCGTGTACTTCACGTGAGTGTGACTTCGGGGCGACGGCTGACAGCGTTTGCGCGACGGATAGTATTCGCACAGATTCTCCTCTTTGGTCGCCACACTTGATGGACAAGAGGTGCCACTTGTGTGGTATGTGTTGCCCTCGTCGGTGGCCACCGATGGACTCTTACGGCTGGATCTTCTAGTCGACTGCCGGCCAATAGGTCCCACAGTTTGACACTCTTTGGCCACTGTTTTGCACTTACGATGACTGTGCGGCTGACGTTTGGACATCACGTTTGAGTGGTTACCACAGATACCAGGGATAAGATAATAGATTTGAGCGCCAAATAACTGTCACTTTGACTCGTTATCAGCGATACTTGGGATCAGATAGAGTGACAAAAGCATCGCTTGGTTTCAGAGATAACGTAAACAATGAATGTGTTTTCATTCATACAATCATTTAAACGCTTACTATTGGCTAATGTGTGGTCACGTGATCTCACGTAACGGCAAATCGCTGTTTAAATAATGCTTGCATTTGAAACCTGTTCATAAACAACGTGCAACTAATCCACATTTATTATTCCCCTTATTGTCGTGAATGCATTAATTAAGCGTTTGCTTAACTACCCCTATATGCTATATGTGAACGTTATTTGTTTTGAAAATTCACTGTCAATGCATTTCTCATGTAGAAATAATATTGTAGAAAAATCAAAGGTTAATCCTATAATAAATGTCTACAAATCACGCCAATAGAGTGTACTATGGATTGGATTGAAAGTTGATGTAATGTTTACACGTGTTATAGCATTGATTGTGAATCAAATCAATTGATGTCTTAATTATGATATCTTGAAGACATTAGTGGACATGAATTACCCCGAAGAGCAGTCCAACGAATTGGAGGCCTTGGAGGCCATCTATACGAATGAATTGACCGGTTTGTTGGGCTCAAGACTTTGTGTTTTGCATTCATTGATATGAAAATGTCTTTGTTTTTGGATCCAGTGATAAGTCGGACGCCATATCACAAGTTTACGATTGACGTCAAGTCTGATCCACAGATGATGAGAGACGACTCGAACGATGAGACCGTTTGCGACACTATATGTAAGACAAGACACTCTTTAAGAGTTGATTAAAGAGTGTGTTGTTTGTTGTGATGATAATCATGTGTTTGTTTGATGTGTTTTGATTGCCAGACGCGGCGACCATTCAATTCAAATTTCCGGACACTTATCCCGATTGTGTGCCGGAGATAGAGATCCCGGAATCGGACAATTTGGACGACTCGGACGAACGGGAACTGTTGGAACTGCTAGAGACTGAAGCGGCCAATGGGTTAGGAATGGTAATGACGTTTACTCTGGTTTCGGTGGCCATCGATTGGATCAATCGTATGTCCGACAAGAAGGCGACGGAACTGAAGGACACGATTGACCGCAAGCGACGCGCGGAGGAAGAGGCGGAGCACAAGAAGTTTGAGGGAACTATAGTTACGGTCGAGACGTTTATGACATGGAAAGCAAAGTATGACGAAGAGTTGCGGGCGTTGGACAAGACGTTCAAAGCCCGACAGGAGTTGAGTAAACGCCTGACGGGTAAGCAGTTGTTCATCAATCACGAGGTGGACATCGACTCAGACCTTCGCCTCCTCGACGAAGGAGACCAAGACATCGATATCGATGTCAAAGTAGATGAGAGTCTCTTCCAAGACATGGATGAGTTGGATTTGGACGAAGATGTGGAGAACGAGCGGTGATGGACACCAATATTTGTTGCAATCATTTGATATAATATATATTTATTGTTTACAATTAATTCTAATAAAATTGATAGTTAATTGAAATGTACCGTTGATTTAGTTGTTGTATTGTAGATAAGTTTGTTTTATACCAAATGAAGTTCTGTTAAGTAATGATAGCCAAAGAGTGGTTATGAAAATACAATTTTATTATTAAAAAGTAATTAATAATTTCAATATACAGTATAATAGACTATTATTAATAGTTATAATTTATAACTTATAAATGTTGGCTAAAATTAATACAGAGTTAGTAAATAATGGATAAGAAATACAAATAGCAGTAAAACTAATTTAATTTACAAATTGTTAAGTATCTGGTGGTGGAAATGCGCGTCCACTCGACTTTTGGGTGGCGGAGGAGTACCACTACTGCCGCCTTTGCCCGTAATAGAGCGCAACATCTGAACCGATTTGTCTGTATTGATGGCCGGAATGGGCTGTTCGGGTGTTATCTTATCGTTCTCTACGCTCTGGAGCACCGATTGTGGTAATCGCTTGTGTAGACCAGCGTTGGCCACACCTGACGGCGGTTTACTCTCGTTGAACAGCACGTGATTGTTGTTATCATTGGCCGACCGAACTCTGGAGACACCTTTGGGTCGTTTAGTGGTCAGACCGGGCGTGAACTCGACGGTCACAAAGCTGTCGGCGTTGTTGTTGTTATTAGTGTACGGATTGGAGGCCGAAGTGGTGGACGGGTTGGGCGGTGTCGCGGGGTCTGCGGCCGAACCCAAATTAAGCTTAAAGCCGTTGTTATTAATGTAATTAAAACGACAGGTCTGAGTGGTGTCATACGCGGGTTCGTTGTCCACCATTGGCTTACTCTTGACGTGGGATCTGTTGTTGTCATTTGTTGGTTCTGTTGGTCTATTCTGTTGGTTATAGAGTTGCGGCAAAAGAGTGAACCGTCGAGTAATGCCGAAGTCGTACGGCTGTGGCGTTCGGGTCAACAGTTTGTCGTACCGTTGAGTGACGGGTCGATCGGCGCCAAAGTTATCAGTGTTTTTGATGTTATCTTTGTTTGCGTTTCGTTTGCCATCGATGGCCGCATTGCCCGCGAATCGTACTGTTTGTGTGGTCCTCTCGCCACCACTGGAACAGCTCTTGTGGCCAATCTTGTCGTCACTTTCCAGTAAACTCTTCGGATTGACAGTGTTCTCGTCGTTGGACTCCTCGTCGGCGGCGCTGACAGTCGTACAGTAAGTGGCCGTCAATTGGCGTCCGCTGTGACCGTCGCTCTCGTCTACAAAGACGTTGTCGTCTTCTTCTGAATACTGTTCGGCGAACGGCTGATAACCGTATCGTTTGATCCCAGAGTTGTCTTCGATGTCAATGAGTTGACTCTTCAGCGCATCGATTCGGTTGCGGACATCACTGAGCGGCTGATCCGCCCCACGGATTGTGTTATACAGTTGTGTCACTTCCACCTAATCCGTGGTAAAACAAGACAATCACATGATTAACAATGTTTTGGGCTATGTGTGGATCAATTGATTGGTGATAATAGAGACATACATATGTGGTCCTGACGTTTGAGTCAAACTGCTTGGCTTTGGCGATGTCTTCGGCCAACTGATCCGCAGTCCTCTGATACGAGTAATCAGTCATTTGTTTCAATTGTTTCACTTCTTGTTCAATGTGTTGGACACCCGTCCGGAGTCTGTCGAAGAATGACATGATGTCTGACGAGTGGTGTTGTTGTGGTTGCGATGAGTAGTGGTGTCGGATGTGTTGAAGTGATGGTACGAAGAGTTATCTCACAAATGATGAGACAATCAATGCATGGATTGAGCGATCATTCAATGCATTCAAATGCCATTCAAAGCAAGCATTGGTTGTATTCAACACTCACTACAGGTTTGCCTTAAGTTATAACTTATGAGCGCTTTATTGAGAGCATTGAGTATTGCATTCAAATAAAGCGCTCATAAGTTATAACTTAAGGCAAACCTGTAGTGAGTGTTGAATACAACCAATGCTTGCTTTGAATGGCATTTGAATGCATTGAATGAGCGCTCAATCCATGCATTGATTGTCTCATCACTTGTGAGTTAACTCTTCGTACCATCACTTTAACACATCCGACATTACATCCACAACAACACCACTACTCATCACAACCACAACAACACTAACACAATGGGAAGTAACTGTTGTGGAGGAGGAAAGAAGTCCGAAGAGAGCGGCAAAACTCTCAAACTCGACGACAAGTCATCCGAAGCCTCGACGGCGTCGAAGACCTCTAAGAAGGACCCGAAGACCGAGAAGAAGGACCCGAAGAGCACCACATCCCAGACCTCTGTCACATCAGTCCAATCGACTTCAAAGGGCGGCTCGTCATCAATGGGATCAGCGACTGGCGGGTCGTCTACGGGTGGATCCAAAGTGATCTCTTCGGGCACCGGTTCTGCCATCGGAAGCGCTGACCCCAAGAAGACGACACCGAAGACAGAGACAAAGACTGCGGCGCCGGCGGCCGCTGTGGCGGCGAAGACAGCGACCAAATCTGGCGCAGAGAAGACCGCCGCGAAGACGAAGCCAAAGCCTCAAGAGGTCACTGTTGAGGCCGCGGATCAGCTTCAGGAGGGCCGCGACAAAGAGCGCAAAGCAGCGCAACGAACGTCAAGCCGTTCACCAAAAACTTAAACATTTCAAGAAATGAATGCGAGAGAGAGAGAGAGAGAGAGAGAGTTGTGTCCATCGGTGGCGACCGCACGACCGCCGCTACACCACAGCAGCCGTTGACCACCGAAAGTGTCGACTATCAGAGTCTGTTAGACATATGGAAGACAGCGATGGACGAGAAGGACGACGAGGAGGAAGACATCACTGAAACGCTTCCCGATTATCACCACTCAGTGACACTTCCCGACCGCTTTAGCGATGAGTTTGTGGTGCAGATGACAGCGCCAGTGGTTAGTGATCAGTTGGCGCCGCCATCACTACCAGTGGTGACCAATACGTGCCCAACAATTGTCGACGATTTTGATGACTGTTTTGGTGGTGACGATGACTTCTTTGACGATTGTGTTGACAAAGTCGTTGACAATAAGACAATTGCGTGTGAAGTGGTGTCAAGTGATAATCCAGAGTCTCATACGGTGGACAATGAGCCCGAAGTGTGTGTTGTGTTCAATACAAATGACAGTGAATTAGTCGATACGAAAAAGCCGTGCGATTAAGGACTGGAAGCGTTTGGCGATTCGTTTGATAACATGTGCTCTCAAATTGACTTTACAGTACTCGAGCCAAAGGCCGTTCAACCGATTGATTCTGTGGCCCAAACGGTGGCCAATATTATGACCAATGATATGACCGACTGTTCGGCCAATAAAGTGAGTGATAGTGTGGCTAATAATGTGGTGATTAGTGCCGACAGCGACGATGGCTTCGGTTCGGACGACGACTCGTTCGGCCAAATGTTGTCCCAAATGCCAAACGAAGAGTTGTTAACGATATGCAAACCACAGGCAAAGGACACCGATTCGGGACTAGACTTGAATATGACTCACATGAACACCAGCTCTACTTCCACAGCCAACTCCACCTCAAGTCTGATGACACTCTCGCAGATTCTTCAGCTTATAAACAGTCCATAGAGTTGGCCCCAAGAGTGACGGCTGGTCTGCAACCCCTCGACTCTCTCTCTCTCTCTCTCTCTCCTATCTTTCTCGCATTCATTCCTTTAAATGTTTAAGTTTTTTGTTTTAAAGACTATTTTTTCTTAACTGAAAGATAATTATATTGTCCACACATTTAACAATCAATCAATGATTTAGTGATTAAATAAACAACTTTTTAAAACGTTTTATATATAATTTGAATTTCAATAATAATTGTAATAACATTACAAAACTTTATATACCCTTGTATAACGAAAATGCCAACAATTTTATATTAAAAAATTTATTAATTTGTGAAATTATTAATAAAGCATTGATTCTTAAAGCAAAAGCTACTTAAAAATGACTGAAAATGTGGTAAAAGTTATTTATTTTGCATAAAAGTTGGTAATAAAGTTTACATTTTATTGAAATATTACATAAACATTTATTTAGCATTTTTATTAAACACTTAAACTATTGATTGAATAAAATTTAAACATTTGTGACTCGTTTTGAATGAAAGACTTTCAATGTTTGCATCAATGGACTGATCTTTGGATCTATAGGTCTGGAGAGGACCTGAATATAGCATATCTTATACTCTATTTATCGCACAGTTATCTCATATTCACTGAACATAAGACTTGATTTTTCCACTCAACCATTTGTAGCGATACTTTGCTCACCATTTCATTGATTCATTCAAATGCAATCGTTTTAAAGCTAATGAACAATGAGCTGAAAACAGTATCTCTTAATTGAACACAACTTCATTATTTGCAAATTCATCGCAAGTTAATAAAAAAGTTTTTTCAAATGTAAATGTGTTGCAAAATATTATGAACAAAAGTTTTCTCACAAGTATAACAAAATTGTTGTAAAACTTTACTGTTATCTCATATTTATATAAATTTAATGTAAAGATTTTAATGTGTGTTTGAATAGTGATTCTCGTGTTTGCTATACTGTTGTGTATATTTAGTTGAATTCAGTATAGAATATCAATTGACATTCAAATAACATATCGACAGTAAATCACAGTAATTATCCTTGAATTTGTCACTGGTTTCAGGTTTTCGATGAGTCCTTGTTTTATATGATATTACAAATATTTAACACATTTTTCAATCATCAGTTTTGTCCCACAATATAACGTCTCTCTCATCACTAACTTTATTACTGTTAAAGTAATAGAAACTGATATTACATAAAGTGAATTGTGAAAAATTAATATTATTGTGATTTAATATTATTTTATTTTATTTGAAATTGTGTTGAAAGTCTCAAATAAAGCAATGTCTATCAGTAGAGACACTCCCGATATTGAGGTAAATATTGTTTGTTTATTCTTTTGTTGTTTTTCTCTTCTTATTCCTCTATTTCTCGTGTTTTTTAAATTCAAAGTTTGAGTTAAAGTTTTCTTAAACTTTCTTTGATGTCGTTTTTCTCACTACATGTGTATACTCTATATCGGAGTCTATTATCTATAACGACAGCACATGACAGTCGAGGCGAATGACATAAATCATGATTAAAATCCTTGAAACGCTTTCATAATCACAATTCTGTTGGGATTTTACAATTTGCCGCACATTTTAAAACCAATTCATAAGTCAGTCTCTTATCAATTCAATGCATTTTTTAGGAACTCCTCAATAGATTACTAACTTTTTCGTTAAGAATCATAAGTTTCTTGTTGCCATAAAATCTATTCAATACTATAGATTGTATTGAATATTTTATCACAAGTTCTCGGATTCTTGTTAACTGTTTAATAGGTGCTGTAAAATAGCATGTGTTTTACATATACTGTATTTTATTGCACTTTATATATTCCGATTTTAAATAATCAATTACATTTTAATTTTAAATTATGTGCAATAATCATGCATAGTTAACATTTAAACAAAGTTTTATCATTGTAATACATTATAAGTGGTGTCATTATCATACGACATACTTTAGTTAGTAATTTTCATACTAAATACAGGCAATTTAACATGTTGAAATTAATATTCCATTTCTTATCTCTATTAGACATTACAATTAAGTAAATAAGTTAATATAAATTTGAAGCCTCTCTCTCTCTCTCTCTCTCTCTCTCTCTCTCTCCACTATAAACTAGGCATGATAATAAAACATATGATGTAATTTAAACAATAACATAAAAATAATAATAAAAACTTAAATAAAATGTTAATAAATGACAGAATCTGTTGGCATTGAATCCAAAAGTGAACAAATTTGCGAAAATAGTTCCCACTTTTGAGACCAAAAACAACAAAAAGCATTGGAAGAGAAACCGCGACAAGAATTGTAACGTAAGAATAAAAAACACAATGCATTCAAATGTATAGCAAATTAATGCAAAACACATTTTCTAATCACTAGTCGTGCGTTAGTTTGAAGAATAATTTCGATGACATAAAACACACGACACTTAGCGAGAGGGGAGCGCTCCGGGAGGCGGCCCGATGTCTCAAGTGCGCCGACGCCCCCTGTCAGAAGGGGTGCCCCACACAACTCGATATTAAGGCATTCATATCGATGATCGCCAATAAGGTATGAAAAGTTGCATTTTTGTAATTAAATTAATTTTTTGAATAATTATTGATTTAATGAATGACCAGAACTATTACGGAGCGGCCAAAGAGATATTGTCGGACAACCCGTTGGGCCTGACGTGCGGAATGGTGTGTCCGACCAGTGATCTGTGTGTCGGCGGCTGTAATCTGTACGCGACAGAGGAGGGGCCCATCAATATCGGAGGTCTGCAGCAGTTTGCCACAGAGGTATGCATTTGATAAGACACATGAAAATAATTTGTTAACAAATTAATTGCAAAATCGTTTTGAATTTCATTACATAACAGGTGTTCAAAGAGATGAATGTATCGCAGATACGATCACCACATTTGCCGCCCATAGAGGCCCTCCCGGAGTCATATAAGTCGCGTATAGCGCTGATAGGTTGCGGTCCGGCCAGCATTAGTTGTGCCACATTTCTGGCTCGACTCGGCTATCAAGACGTGACTGTTTTGGAGAGGAGACCATTCATTGGTGGCCTGAGTTCGGCCGAAATACCGCAATACCGGCTGCCGTACAAAGTGGTCGCTTTTGAGATCGACTTAATGCGTGATTTGGGCGTTAAGATTGAGACCAACCGATCCCTCGGCGCCGACTATACCGTCCGATCGCTGCGAACTGAACACAACTATGAATGCGTTTTTGTTGGCATCGGTTTACCCGAAGCAAAACGTCTGGACATGTTTGACGGTCTGACGCCCGACAATGGCTTTTATACGTCCAAAGACTTTTTGCCGGTCGTGTCCGCAGCCAGTAAACCAGGGATGTGCTCATGTAGTACCGGAGCTAAGCTGCCGGAGCTGTTTGGCAATGTGCTGGTGTTGGGCGCCGGCGATACGGCCTTTGATTGCGCCACTTCTGCCCTCAGATGCGGCGCCAAACGTGTGTTTGTTATCTTCCGCCGCGGATTTACTAACATTAGAGCCGTTCCCGAAGAGGTAAGTCATCGCTGCATTAAATTAAGATGTTATTGAATCCCATGTATTGTTTGGCAGATGGAATTGGCTCGCGAGGAGAGGTGCGAATTCCTGCCATTCCTTTCGCCAAAGAAGCTGAACGTCAAGAATGATCGCATCGTTTCCATTGAGTTCTTGCGCACAGAAGTGGACGACAGCGGGAACTGTGTTGAAGACAGCGAACAACCGGTGACACTGAGGGCCGACTTTGTTATCTCAGCCTTCGGTTCGGGAGTGTTTGACCCGACAGTTGTCGAGGCTTTGGAGCCGTTGGCGCTCACCAAATACGGGCAGCCGATTGTGGACAAGAAGACAATGGCCACCAGCGAGGAGTGGGTGTTCGCCGGCGGCGATATCGCCGGTGTGTCCGAGACTACGGTGGAGGCCGTGAACGACGGCAAGACTGCCGCTTATAATATGCATAAATACATACAAAACAAACACAATGTGTCGGTCGGGCCGATGGCGGCCGAAATGCCCCGCTTTTACACCGCAATAGATTTGGTGGACATCTCGGTTGAGATGTGTGGACTCAAGTTTAAGAATCCGTTTGGTTTGGCGAGCGCTCCGCCGACCACAAGCGGACCAATGATACGGCGAGCGTTTGAGTCCGGCTGGGCTTTCGCGCTCACCAAGACGTTCGGTCTGGACAAGGATCTGGTGACCAATGTGTCCCCTCGTATAGTGCGGGGCACCACCTCTGGCCACATGTACGGCCCCGGAATGGGTTCCTTCTTAAACATAGAGCTGATCAGTGAGAAGACGTGCGAGTATTGGTACCAAACCATCGCCGATCTGAAGAGGGATTTTCCCGACAATATCCTCATCGCCAGTATTATGGCTCCGTTTGTCAAAGAGGATTGGCTTGAGTTGGCCCGAAGAGCACAGGCGGCCGGTGCCGATGCGATTGAGCTTAATCTTAGCTGGTATTTCAATTGTGATGGTTTATTATAAGGGAATATTTATTAATGTATATTTTTGTGTATTTAGCCCACACGGTATGGGTGAGAGGGGTATGGGTTTGGCGTGTGGACAGGTATAGACTATACCGTATAGTTATTGAATTTTTATATTGATATAAATGTTTAATTTGTGTTTGACTTTCAATGGTTAGGATCCAGAATTGGTGCGAAACATATGTCTTTGGGTTCGGGAAGCGGTGACAATACCCTTCTTTGCCAAACTGACGCCAAACGTGACCGATATTGTAGACATCGCTGTCGCCGCTAAACAGGGTATGCATTTTAAAACATAATGAATTAAATAAATGTTATATTCAAATGTATTTTATGACAGGAAAAGCGGATGGAGTGACGGCCACTAACACTGTGTCGGGTCTGATGGACCTGAAAGGAAACGGCACCCCCTGGCCAGCGGTAGGCATACAAAAGCGGACTACTTATGGCGGAGTGTCCGGCAATGCTATCCGACCGCAAGCGCTGAGAGCCGTGTCGGCCATCGCCAGAGCTTTGCCCGGTTTCCCAGTATTAGCGACGGGTGGTATCGATTCGGCCGACGCGGGCCTACAGTTCATATACGCCGGCGCTTCTGTCTTACAGGTATAGGCAATTTTGCTCATATTTGGTGTCCATTAACTGATATGATGTCTGTATTTGTTACCAGATTTGCAGTTCTGTCCAAAACCAAGACTTCACAGTCATTGATGACTATATAACGGGACTCAAGACGTCTCTATATGTGAGAAGTGTGGCTGAGATGTCCGACTGGAACGGACAGTCGCCGCCGACGCCCCGACACCAGAAGGGAAAACCAATTCACGAGTTTGACCAGAAATTACCCGATTTTGGTCCCTATAAGACACAACGAGAGCAACAGATTGTGGATTTGAAACTCAAGTCTAATTTATTGAGGGATGACTTAAAGCCTCCCAAAGAGAGACCGATAAACAAACCGACGGGAGATGTGATGAAAATTAATGTGATTTCAAAATTTAATTTGTTTTTTAGTCTGTTTTGAAATTAAATTATTAATTACAGGATTTGATCGGATTATCTCTGCCAAGAATCGGGACATTTGCTGATTTGGATACAAAGTTACAGAAAGTGGCGCTCATTGATCAGGTAATCGTCGGGACATTGAAATTGATATCTTAATTAATATAATAAAACTTTTAAAGTATTAAACAAAATTTATTGTTTTTACTGTACGACAGGATATGTGCATAAATTGTGGCAAATGTTACATGACTTGCAATGACTCGGGCTATCAGGCGATCACTTTTAATGCCGAAACCCATTTGCCGACCGTTACTGACGACTGCACGGGTTGTACGCTATGTCTTAGCGTCTGTCCGATCATTGATTGCGTAACAATGGTTGAGAAGACTATTCCTCATTACCCGAAACGGGGTATTCCCGTGAAGGGAGTGGTCAACAATCCCCGCAAAATTAGTTTCCCTCTATTAGCCCAATGATGGCAATCACAGGCCATCCATACAGACAATACACGATTGCTGTTCATTATATCGATATTCAATTTATATATTTTACATTATTATTCAATAAATATGTTTTACAATTGTGTTGTTTTTGTTTATTTTTGCTAATTGTTAAATAAATAGTGCTCTTGATAAGATTGGAAAATAGTTTGCTTAAATTGTATGGAAGTTAAGGTCACAAAATACCTATTAGTTACTGTCCACCAGGTTTGCAGTGATTGTTTGCCCGATTCAGTAGTTGTAGATAACTGTTATTTTGGTTTATAATTAATTTTATCAAAAACTTGATCATGTTAAGACAATATTTATTAAGCGATGTAAAATGTATTAACATTTTATGGCTTGCATTAAAATCTTAATGGATATATTGAACATAAAACTCAAATATTTGTTTTATTGTCATTTTTGTTATATATTTGTAATTCATATAAAGTGTAACTCATATAAAGTGTGTTTAATCAAACACTAATTAAGTTAATATGTGTTATTATGTCAAAAATTATTCTACATCAAGATTATGCTACATCAAGACTATTCTACATCAAGATTATTTAATATACTTTTATACTGTATATATAATTTTATCACGATGTAAAGTACTTGGTATCAAATAAAGCAGCCAAATTTCAAGGTGAACTATACACACAATGTATATGCACTGCAAATTGACCGAAGAATTGTCGACCGTGAAAAAATTGTTTATAAAAATATAAACAATGTAAAGATGATGTGATCGATGTTACCGTAAAATTGAGTATATCGTTGCATTCAATTCATTCATTTTAAAATTAGTTAAAATGTTGCGCGAAATAATGACACTGACAGTCAGACTGACCACTTGTAAGACATTTTCTATACGTTTAGCATTGCTGTCATTATTTTTATCTATGTATTGACTAATTGTATAATTGCTATTAAAATGCTGAATGACCTACTATTAAATCATTGAAAATATCTCACTCTGACTGCCAGTTTGAGTGTCAGCTAAAGACAACTTATATAACTTAATATTAACATACATGTAGGTACAGTACCTATATTCAATAATAAAAATATTTATTATATTTTTAATTTGCAAATAAAAAGTAAATTGAATTTATAATTTATCTAGTCATATTGCATAATCGAAAACAATTAATGATAATTATATTTTGTTTAATTAGTAATTAATAATTACGTAAATTGTAATTTATATCAATAAATAAGCTAATTTCAATTACCATAAATATGCGCATAAAGACCAATGCAACTATATTAGGATTTCACTAAAAATAATAAAAGTGATTTGGATATACAGATTTAATAAACAATTTGTTACCTTGAAGTAACATTGTTTATAGTAATAGCTGAATAGAATTCATATTATGCGCATATTTATGGTAATTGAAATTAGCTTATTTATTGATATAAATTACAATTTACGTAATTATTAATTACTAATTAAACAAAATATAATTATCATTAATTGTTTTCGANGAGAGAGAGAGAGAGAGAGAGAGAGAGAGAGAGAGAAACTTTGCAAAGTTTGGACAGCTATAATTATACTGTAGTTATATTGATTATTTTCACGTCATAATTAAAATTATCAATAGTTTATATTTTAGGATATAAAAGCATTAAACGATGCTAATATGTTCAAAAATTAAAAATCTTCACCAACATAGTTTTGAGAATAAATAAAATTACATTATAAATTATTTATTTGTAATATTTATTTAACAGTATTTAACTGTATTAGTAATAATTATAATGTTTTTATTACCAGTGATTTATTGGATTTATTCAAATGCATTAATTATATTGATATCTTTATTCACATATATTGTGTCAAAACAAATATATAGTGAATATGAAATGCGGAAAAAGTTACCGCCGGGTCCTATGGGACTACCATTTGTCGGTTATCTACCCTTTCTTAAGGGCGAGCCCTCCAGAGTGTTCGTACAATTGGCCAAAAAATATGGACCAGTTTTTGGGTTTGTTTTTATAAAAATTAATTTTATATCACAATCAATAATGTTAATTTTCGAAATAAAAGCATTCAAATGGGTTGCTCTCCAGTAGTGGTTCTCAATGACTGGCCGTCAATAAAAGAGGCACTTTCTGACGATACGGCTCTATATCGGCCTAAAGACAACTTCTTTAACTCAGCACTTCCTGCGGGTATTTGCTATTAATCTCAATCATATGAGTGAACATATAAATTAACAAAACATATAAATTATTTAGGATTTGAAGCAATAAGTGGTGACGAATGGAAAGAACAGAAAAGATTTACTTTACATCAGTTAAGAAATCTTGGTTTTGGGAAGAGTTCAATGGAGGACCACATCATCGATGAGATCAATCATTTGTCACAACTCTTGGACACCAAAGAGGGGCAGGAAATTGAGTTCAGGACTATATTCCCGATTAGTGTCTCAAATAATATCAATTCCCTTAACTTTGGCCGACGTTTCGAGTATACGGACAGCAGAGGAAAAGTTCTCGAGGAGTTCCTGATACTGGACCCTAATTTTAACTTAACAGGGTTATTCGCATTTTACCCCGTGGTGACTCGATTCATATATAAATATCTGCCATTTATTATGCCTTCATCTCTACGGATTGTTAAGGATAAGGTGAAGGCAGTGACAGATATTATCAGGTATAAATTATAATTATAAATTAACTTTTAATTACAATTAAATAATATGTTTTAAAAATTGTGATTACATTCAGATCTGAATACAAAACACATGTGAAAACTATTGATAAAAACAATAATAGGGATTATTTGGACGCTTTTATTTGTGAAATGCAAAAGTTTGAAAATGGCCAAGGTGGTAAAACAACAACATTTAATTGTGAGTATTAGTATATTGTATTAGTAACAGTAAATTATGCTATTTAAATGATAATTTAAACTATTATTTATTTACTTTTAGATGATATGCTGGAGGGAAATAGCTTCTTGCTAATCGGTGCGGGAGGTTCCACTATATTACAGAGCCTGGAGTGGGCGCTATTGATTTTGGCCACTAATCCACAAATACAACAACAGATTCACAAAGAGATCGATGAAGTGATTGGCAAAGAAAGGAGTCCTAAAACTTCTGACAAAAATCAAATGCCATATTTGCAGGCATTTATGTATGAAGTTTGGAGGTTTAGGACATTAATACCAATTAATTTACCACGATGGTATTAGTTTTTACAATCTCTCTCTCTCTCTAATTATATAATAATTTGTGATAACTTTCAGTGCGTCTAAAGATATGGTAATCTCAGGATTCAAAATACCAAAAGACACTCAAATAATGGCCAACTTTTGGGCCATTGATAACGACACAAATCTATGGGAAAATCCATCCGAATTCAGACCCGAAAGGTTTCTCAGTGAGGATATGAAAACTTTCAAAAAACCCGAGCATTTGATCCCATTTTCATACGGTTTGTATAGATTTTAATTCAAATAATAATAAAATAGTGATAACAATGTTGTAATGTTTGTGTCGATTAGGGAAGAGGTCGTGTCCGGGAGAGGGCTTAGGAGTTGTGGAAGTGTTTCTATATCTGAGTTCTTTGCTTCAGAAATACGACATCAAAGCCAACCATAAAACCGATCGAAAGCTTGAATACGAGTTTCAGTTCTCAATCACTCCTAAACACAATCCTGTTTTCAATATCACTAAAAGAGTAAATTAAATAACTTAATAATTAATACAAATTTTAATTTGACTTATTAACGTTAGTTGATTTGATTTAAGAAGTTTTAAGTTTACAAATTATCTTACAAATATATCGTTATACATGTATACATGTATGTATGTATTATAATAACAATTTAATTAATTATTGCATTTTTAAAGCATTACTTTTATACACAAATTAAATATAATTAATTATTAAAAATAGTTCAGTTTGAATAAACTGCAAATTTAAGATTGCATTCATCAAAATCCAAAATTTAAAAAAAATTCCAATAATTTTCATTTTAATCCTATGTACTGTACTTTCAAATTGGGTTTGAATATAAAGTTAAAATTACTTTATTATCTCAAATAATTTCATGAACATTTATTGAAAATTTTAATATTTTACTTTAATTAAATATGATAGCCATATTATATGAACGTAAAGTTTTACTGGAAAATAATAAAACATACAATCAATCAATCAATCATATATCAATGTATATCAATCAATCAATGTATAAATGTAAAGTTTTTATCTAATATTAATACAATAATTAGTGATAAAGATAACGATTGTTTAGGGGTGATTCGCAAATTACGTTCGCACTTTTTAAGAAATCTAGACCCCCTCCCTCCCCCTTGTTCGCAATTGTTCGCATGTAGCCATTTAAAAAAATATTACGTTCGCATGTCCCTAACACCACCCCTCCCCTCGTTCGCAAAAGTTCGCATTGGCCGACCCCCCCCCTCCCCCCGAGTGCGAACGTAATTTGCGAATCACCCCTTATGTAAAATATTAAATAAATAACTCATAGTTATCTCATAGTTAACTTATAGTTAACTCAAATACTATTAATAATAAATGTTTAATTTATTGAGTTCATATAAAGTTGTCAGTTTATTTGTAACATAAAGTTGAATCAATTTTACATCTATTAAATGTGTTTAAATTTACATTAGGGTAAATAACAATACATTTATTAATTTAGTTATCAATTTAGCAAATATTTTATCAGTATATAAATGCTGTTCAAATTCATGTAATAATTATAAATCAAATCTCTGCATAAGTAAATAGCTTTGATTTCAAATATAATTAATAATATTTAGTAATAATAATGTCTATATTGGCAGTGGTTTATTGGCTTTACTCAAACGCTATAATTTTGTTAATATCTTTATTCGTATATTTTGTGTCAAAACAAATATATAGTGAATATGAAATGCGTAAAAAGTTACCGCCGGGTCCTCTGGGACTGCCATTTGTCGGTTATATGCCTTTTCTTAAGGGCGAGCCCTCCAGAGTGTTCGTACAATTGGCCAAAAAATACGGACCAGTTTTTGGGTTTGCTTTCATTAATTTGTTTTACAATGCATTTCTATAATCATGTAATTTATGCATTTAAAGTCTACAAATGGGTTCGTATCCGGTGGTGGTTCTCAATGACTGGCCGTCAATAAAAGAGGCACTTTCTGACGATACGGCTCTATATCGGTCTAAAGACAACTTATTTAACTCAGCATTATATCAGGGTATTTCATATTTATCATAATCATGGCACTTATTATACAACTTAATACCTCAGGATTTGTATCAATAAGTGGTGATGAATGGAAAGAGCAAAGAAGGTTTACTTTACATCAGTTAAGAAATCTTGGTTTCGGGAAGACATCGATGGAAGACCACATCATCGATGAAATCAATCATTTGTCACAACTCTTGGACACCAAAGAGGGGCAGGAAATTGAGTTCAGGACTATATTCCCGATTAGTGTCTTAAATAATATCAATTCCCTTAACTTTGGCCGACGTTTCGAGTATACGGACAGCAGAAAGAAAGCGATCGATGAGTTCCTGACACTGGATCCAAACATTAACTTAACAGGGTTATTTGCATTTTACCCCGTTTTAGTCCGATTCATATTTAAATATCTGCCATTCCTATTGCCTTCATCGCTCAGGATTTTTAAAAATAAGGTTAAGGCAGTGACAGATATTATTAGGTATTTTTTTAAATTAAATTTTTTACAATTAATATGATTGTTTTAAACATTGTTATTATATTCAGATCTGAATACGAAACACATGTGAAAACTTTTAATCACAATCAAAATAGAGATTATTTGGACGCCTTTATAAGGGAAATGAAAAAGTTCGAAAATAGTAAAAATACTACATTTAATTGTAAGTATAGTTATTTTATAATATAGCAATAAATAATTTAAATAATCGATTAAAACAATAATTTATTGTACTATTATTAATAGATGATATGCTGGTGGGGAACAGTTTCTTGCTATTTGGTGCCGGAGGTGCAACTGTATTGCTGACCCTCGAGTGGTCGCTATTGATTTTGGCCACTAATCCAGGAATACAACAACAGATACACAAAGAGATCGATGAAGTGATTGGCAAAGAGAGGAGTCCTAAGTTTGCCGATAGAAACCAAATGCCATATTTGCAGGCATTCATGTATGAGGTTTGGAGGTTCAGGACATTATTACCAATTAATCTACAAAGATGGTATTAATTTTTACAATCTCTCTCTCTCTCTCTCTCTCTCTCTCTCTCTCTCTNATCGGCAAACTTAGGACTCCTCTCTCTCTCTCTCTCTCTCTCTCTCTCTCTTTAATTATATTACTGTTTGTAACATTCAGTGCGTCCAAAGATATGGTAATCTCAGGATTCAAAATACCAAAAGATACTCAAATAATGGCCAACTTCTGGGCCATTGATAACGACCCAAATCTATGGGAAAATCCATCGGAATTCAAACCCGAAAGGTTTCTCAGTGAGGATATGAAAACTTTCAAAAAACCCGAACATTTGATCCCATTTTCATACGGTATGTATTGATTGAAATGATAATAATGTGTTGACTAATGCAAAGGTGTTGTGCATTAGGGAAGAGGTCGTGTCCGGGAGAGGGCTTAGGAGTTGTGGAAGTGTTTCTATATCTGAGTTCTTTGCTTCAGAAATACGACATCAAAGCCAACCATAAAACCGATCAAAAGCTTGAATACGAGTTTCAGTTCTCAATCACTCCTAAACACAATCCGGTTTTTATTATCACTAAAAGACACAAATAATTAAAATAATATTACAATGAATTAAATTTTTAAACTATTTTTAATAAACATAATATATTTATTAAAAATTAGTTTGTTTAAAATTAATTATATTTTAAAAAATTAAATTAAATTAAAAATTAATATAGGTGTGCGTATTGTTTTGAATATAAAATTTGTAATATTGATCAGGATTATAATCATGGTTAATTATTATTACAATTAATCTATACATTTTTTAAACTATACCCACACTGCCATCAACCCTGATATACCCCCTACTGATTACCACAGATACCAATCATTTCTAATGTGTGTGAGAGAAATGGTATTAAAAATGGCAGATGTCATCAAATCGGGGGTGTCTTCAGTGTTTGGCCTTAAAATCAAGTTTAATCTTCAATTAAAAAATTGAAAAATTGGTGACACAATGGGGGATAATAGATTATTAGTGCAGTGAATAGACCGCTGATCAAAGTTTATTATCTTAGGAATAAAATATTTACAAATAATTATACATTTAGCCCGTATAACTTCATATAAATCCTAATAGTTAATAAAAAAAAGGGTCAAATAGTTGCTTAATTAGTTGTTTATTTTTGATAAAATCTTGATATTTTGATAAAAATTTTCAATAATGATTCTACAACATGATCTATTATGCATTAATAACGGTGTTATTTATAAAAATTTACGTCTAAAAGTTAGTTATAATTACGTAAACTATCTTAATATTTTTACTATGTTTTATAGTGTGCATTGTTTACAACATGACAATAGTATAAAAGAATATTTGTCAATCAAACTAGTTTATTAAAGATATTATATTATTTACAGACAATTTTAACAAGATTTTAATTCTTTAAAATTATAGAGCAATTTTGATATTTATTTTGTCAAATTTTAGTAAAATTAGGCCATTTTTCCACATATTGGTCAAATAGTTGGTTAATAGTTGTTATAGTTAGTTATCCCTCAAATAGTTATGTATAGTTAAAATAAAAGTTGGCTAAAATGACCCTAATGGTATGATCGGTGGACATACCAACTCTTAGTCTAATGCTATTAACCGCTAAAATAGTTACTATAGTTAAAATACGATGCTTTGATAATAAATCATGATCATTAATGAAATAATAATATAATAAGAAAACTATTTAGTTACTGTATTTAACATTCATTGTATACCTGGGAATGTTATATATTATGGTACAGTTTATACAATGAAATGTCGTTTGGAAGTGATAAAATTCAAATCTATTTTATTCTTAAGATAATGAACTTTGATCAGCGGTCTATTCACCGCAACAATCATCTATTATCCCCCATTGTGTCACCAATTTTTCAATTTCTTAATTGTAGATTAAATTTGATTTTAAGACCAAAATCTTAAGACACTCCCCATTTGACGACATCTGCCATTTCTAACACAGGCATTAGAAATGATGGGTATATGCGGGTTAAAGGCAGTGTGGGTATAGATTTATACCCCTTGTTATTAAAATTTAATTGTGTTTTTATTTTTAAAATTATTTTTTTGAAAAACTTTTTTACCATTAAAATAATATAAAACACGGTTAATTGAATCGATAGCTGTTTCTAAATATCTCTGAGTGATTCTCAATAGTCTATTCACGGCATCTCTACTCTATGAACATACAGTTATATCTTCAACTAACATGTTTGGTATCGGAGTCTCGAACCAGTTTAAACACTCCCGATAAGTGACCAAACATCGGGTGACCATCACGGCTACAAAAAAGGCGCGGCACATTTTTAGCTATAGTAGTCATTGAGTTAATAAATATTAAAATGCATTTAACAGTACCATTTGCTAAATTTTCAAATGAAAAGAAAATTTGATAAGTTCACGTCAGATACTGTAAAAGTAAGCAGACGCATTGGTCACTATGTTAAACTTACAAAGCTATAGAAGTGATACTAAGTCCGTCCAGATTGCGTACACTGCCATACGATACAAACTTATTCTAATAAATATAACAAATAACACATGATTTGCTATATTATTAAATATAGAAAGAATATGCGAATTTAAGGTAAGATACTGTAAAAGTGAGCAGGCGCATTGGTCACTATACAAACTCATTCTCATAAACATAACTAATAACACATCATTTGCTAAATTATTAAATATATGAAGAATATGCGAATTTAAAGTCGGATACTGTAAAAGTGAGCAGGCGCATTGGTCACTATGTTAAACTTACAAAGCTTTAGAAGTGATACTAGGTCCGTCCAGATTGCGTACACTGCCATACGATACAAACTCATTCTCATAAATATAACAAATAACACATCATTTGCTATATTATTAAATATATAAAGAATATGCGAATTTAAGGTCAGATACTGTAAAAGTGAGCAGGCGCATTGGTCACTATGTTAAATTTACAAAGCTATAGAAGTGATACTAAGTCCGTCCAGATTGCGTACACTGCCATACGATACAAACTTATTCTCATAAATATAACAAATAACACATCATTTGCTATATTATTAAATATAGAAAGAATATGCGAATTTAAGGTAAGATACTGTAAAAGTGAGCAGGCGCATTGGTCACTATGTTAAAATAAATATATGAAGAATATGCGAATTTAAAGTCGGATACTGTAAAAGTGAGCAGGCGCATTGGTCACTATGTTAAACTTACAAAGCTTTAGAAGTGATACTAGGTCCGTCCAGATTGCGTTCACTGTTTTTAAATTATAAACAAAACTCAATTTTTGCGTTAGAATTATTAATTAGAATAAATAATTATAATTTATGTGTTTTTCCTATATAAACAAATTAAACAAAAATTTCAAACATGAATTTAATTGTAAAACATTAAAAGTTGATTAATAAGTTTTTAATAAAATATATGATTACATAATTAATTAACTATTAAATGATTTAAATTTTATTTGACATGTGATTTATGACAATTTATGTGATATAAATTGATAATTAAAATAATATATTTTGAAATTCAATGTAATATTTGTTAAAAATGTGTTTGAATTTTGCGCAAAAATGCATTGAATGTAATGTTTGGATGGATTTTATGGCAAATAAAGCGTTTAAATGAGAAAAATGTGGCAAAAGTTTTGAATCAAAACAATTGGTCTTAATTTGAATGACAAACACGTTTTGCAAACCATTTATCCATCGATTGTGTCCACAATTATTCATCTCAAGAGTCAAACGATGTCTCAAATCGTTGGCAAAGACTCTTTCGACAGATTTGGTGACCAATTGTGTCAACACGTGTTGTCTTTCCTCACATTCTTCGAGCGATTCAGATATGAATGCATTTCAAGACAATGGCATCGATTGGTATTCACCACACAATCGGAGCTCATTATCGGTGAAGACATCAAACAATTGATTGCAAATGATATGCAAATACTTGAGTTAATTGTCATAAAGTGTACAAACATTACACGTGTTTCCTATTGTAAAGACAACAACAATCACATGAATGAGTGGTTAATGTCATTAATTGTCAAACATTGCCATCATTTGAATGACATATTCATCGACTTCACAGACATTAGTATCGGAACCGTTGACAAGTGTTTCGCAAAGTTTGGCAAACAATTGAAAACAATTAGATTTGAGTTGAAATCGAGTCGAAGACAATTAGCACTATATCTGACGTCGAGGTCTAACTGTATTCCCAATTATATGATCTATGATTGGCTCAAATCATGCCTTAATTTGCAATCATTTTATATTATCTGCAATTTCTCGCGATTGTCATCGTTTGTCATCGATGGCCAAAATGGGCATCAATTCAAACGACTCCAAGACATACAGTTTGTTGTGATGGAAACAGACAATGATTTCATTGCATTTGATTTAGTGGTAGATCTCTATAAAAGCCATTTAAAGACATTTGGATTTTACTTGTATTGCGATATCAATGAAGACATCGTTAATAGACTGAGCGATGGTTTGTCGCGAATGAAGACATTAACTGATCTCCGGTTAGAGTTGTATAAGAATTCTGAACCCTTTTTGTCGGCAATTGGTCTCAAATGTCCGCAACTCAAGAGTCTTCGGCTCTGTATTTATCAGCCGTTTAGTGGACACATGTTTCCCACAATCAGCACATGTTTTACTGGTTTAAAACGGCTGCAAATGACTGTCTCTTTGCCCGTAGAGACCAAACTGACCAGTGATTGGCTCAAGACTTTGTTTCGGTTAACGCATTTAGATCTACACCTATCGGAGCCCTATATCTACGACCCATTCTTTGCCAGTATATCATCGAATTTACCACACATTCAACGCCTATCACTCACTAACGTAATGATAACCACCTTTGCGTTGGAAGCGCTGCTGAAACTCCAACACATCCGTACCGTTCATCTGATCGGTGGTATCAGCGCTTCGGAGGACGCTTTTGAGGCTTTCGTTGCCAAATGTCCGAAAGGTTTTAATCTCAAGAGTTTAACGATATTTGGGAACCGATTTTCACTGTCGGAAGCCATCACCGGTTGGAAAGTACGCGCAATGAATGCCAATGAATCTCAAAGTGCACATTGAGTGCCACTTTTGCCCACTTTTATGGGATTTTTCTGTTGAATCATAATTTTAATACAAACTTTTTTTTGTGTATTAATTGATAAAAATATTGTGTTTTTTAATAATAAGATCATTTAATTTAAAATAAACTTACATTACTGTTAAGTATTGGATAAATAATTTTTAACTTTATTAAAATTTAATTTAATTAACACTAAAATTATTATTACGGTAATACATTTGTATTAATTGTGTAATACATAGAGTGTAAGTGCGCAAACTAATTACACAATTTGTTAATTTGACATGTAATTATCAACATTATTTAGAGTACGAGTAGTTTTATCAGAATGTAAAGTGCATGTTATGATAAATCATATACCGTAGTTTTGAAGCATAATTTTAATATAACACAGAATAAGTGGTGGAATTGATTACGAAATAAATATTGAAAACAAATTCTGCCTAATCTATGGTTTATTAAATTATTATTTAATTAATAATCAGTTATTTTGTAACGATAACAGAAGTGCATCAAGTGGATTTTATAGATTTTACAAATTGTAAAATTGTCCTTAATGTTATTATAATATAGCTAGTAAAATAGTTATTGGTTATTAAATTTACCATGTTAAGTGCATTTCATTTATTATTATATAAAAAGCGGCTCAAAAACACTGTATAAATCATAATAATTTTTACAAGATTTAACTCAAATATAATAAGTTTTAATTATAATAAAAATAATAATGTTTTTATTACCAGTGATTTATTGGATTTATTCAAACGCTTTAATAATATTGATTTCTTTATTCACATATATTGTGTCAAAACAAATATATAGTGAATATGAGATGCGGAAAAAGTTACCGCCGGGTCCTCTGGGACTGCCATTTGTCGGTTATCTACCATTTGTTAGGAGCGAAGCGCCCAAAAAATTCGTACAATTGGCTAAAAAATATGGACCAGTTTTTGGGTATGTTTTCATAAAATTGTTTTTTACAACAAACAAAATTAATAAATTAAATTTTTTGCATTAAAAGCCTGCAAATGGGTTCGTATCCGGTGGTGGTTCTCAATGACTGGCCGTCAATCAAACAGACATTTCATGACGAGACGGCTCTATATCGGCCTAAAGACAACTTCTTTAACACTGCATTTCCTGCGGGTATTTGTTATTAATATTATACTCAAAATCAGTTATGAATACAATCGACCACTTCTTCAGGGTTTGCATCGATTAGCGGCGACGCCTGGAAAGAGCAAAAACGGTTTACTAATGTACTTAATTTTTTAGAACCAAAGCCATTCTTGAGTTACCTCCTGGTGTAGTAGCTTCTCTAGTTAGTATACACAGTTCACAACCTGCGCTTTCTCCCTGTCTTACAACTGTAGTCTTGACATATGCCGTTCAGTGTCTCAAATAATGTCAATTCCTTTAACTTCGGCCGACGTTTCGATTATACGGACAGCAAAAAGCAAGCGATCGATGACTTTCTCAAACTGGACCCGAGTTTTAATTTAACAGGGTTGTTCGCCTTTTACCCCGTTTTGCTACGATTCCTATTTAAATACATGCCATTTCTTGTCGGATTTGGATAAGCTGTCCAATTCCCGTTTCACTTACGGCAGTGTCGATAATAGTCCATAAATATTAATTATTTACAATAATATTAACTTTATTACCAAATTAATTATAAGTCCAGACTTTAGCTTACACATGTAAAAACATTTGACCAAAATAATAAAAGAGATTATTTGGACGCCTATATCGATGAAATTCAAAATGATAAGCATGGTGATAAAATTGCATTTAATTGTAGGTGTAATCTTATTATTATGTTATTTAAATGGTTATTAAAGTCATTGATTGATATAATTGTAGATAAAATGCTTGAAGGAAATACTCTGAATCTAATCGCTGGCGGATCCTTAGCTATAATGCAAACCGTCGAGTGGGCCGTCGCTATTCTGGCCATCAATCCATTAATGCAACGACACATCCATAAAGAGATCGATGAAGTGATTGGCAATGAAAGGAACCCTAAATTTTCTGATAGAAACCAAATGCCATATTTGCAGGCATTCATGTGGGAAGTGTGGAGGTTTAGGACTATATCAACAATTAATTTACCACGATGGTATTACTTTTTACTCTCTCCCGGACACGACCTCTTCCCTAATGCACACAACATATCATTAATAGTTAACACATTATTCAGTATTCAAATCATTACAATCCGACGGAATTCAGACCCGAAAGACTTCTCAGCAAACTCTCTCTCTCTCTCTCTCTCTCTCTCTAATAATTATATAAACATTTCTTTTAACTTTCAGTGCGTCCAAAGATATGGTAATCTCAGGATTCAAAATACCAAAAGACACTCAAATTTTAGTTAACTTCTGGGCCATTGATAACGACCCAAACCTATGGGAAAATCCGACGGAATTCAGACCCGAAAGACTTCTCAGCAAAGATCTCAAGACATTTAAAAAACCCGAGCATTTGATCCCATTTTCAATCGGTTTGTAATGATTTGAATACTGAATAATGTGTTAACTATTAATGATATGTTGTGTGCATTAGGGAAGAGGTCGTGTCCGGGAGAGATCTTAGGAGTGGTCGAAACGTTTCTATATCTGAGTTCTTTGCTTCAGAAATACGAAATTAAAGCCAATCATAAAACCGATCGAAAGCTTGAATACAATTTCGAGTTCTCAATCGCTCCGAAACACAATCCTAACATTACTTTCATTAGACGACTTCATAATTAGTATCATATTATACTTAATTCAATTTTTCAATTATAATTAACCAATTATATCATTATAATTATCTATAGAGATTTTTTTTTATTAATCTATAATTTGTTAACTCTATTAAAAATTGAATTTACAATTATAATGAAAACAATCAAATAAAAATTATTAGCAATTAAATTGATATTATTGTACTTATACTTAAAAATGGAACCTTGAAATTTTATTAGTGTAAAATTTAAACAAATTTATTATTGTAAAATATATATTATAATTTAATAAAATTATTTATTTCTATACTACTATATAATCAAATTTTGACCCAATAACTTTAAGTTTATAGCGTCTTGTTAAGTATTTTATTAATATAATATTATTACCTATGAAATTGTTATTATAACTTAATACAGTTGAATCAAAAAGTTATAATGAAAAATATATATTTTATTAATTAATTTACAAATATGTTTTTGTAAATTATAGACTTTAAAAATTTTGTCATCATAGAAAATAGTAATCTAAATATTTATCTAATTGTTTATACAGTATTAATATTAAAAACACTATTATTTCTCAATTTAATTGAAAATTATAGATATAAAACTTTTGAAGGCTAACAGCTTATAGACTACACGTTATAAGATATATTAATATAGAATACACGTTACCGGTATAGTAAACATCAATCTAACCATGATGATAGTGGTTTAGTTACTTTAGTACATTAAGGGCGACGTGAAAAATTGAATACATTCTGCAAATAGTGTACAGGAATTTAGCACAGCTTTTATTGTAGTGCTTTGCGTGCATTATTAAATGACCAGTATATAAGTGGTTCACTATTATACTCAACATTCATAACAACTTTATAAACACATTATAAAAAGTTTTCTGTATTCATTAATATAGTAAAATATTTTTTAGTCAATATGTTATTACCAGTGATTTATTGGATTTATTCAAATGCATTAATTTTGTTAATATCTTTATTCACATATTTTGTGTCAAAACAAATATACAGTGAATATGAGATGCGGAAAAAGTTACCGCCGGGTCCTATGGGACTGCCATTTGTCGGTTATCTACCCTTTCTTAAGGGCGAGCCCTCCAAAGTGTTCGTACAATTGGCCAAAAAATATGGACCAGTTTTTGGGTATGTTTTTAAATATATATTTTTAATATGTAAAAATTAATCATGATAACATTTATATTTAATTGCAGCATTCAAATGGGTTCGTGTCCAGTAGTCGTATTAAATGACTGGCCGTCAATAAAAGAAGCCTTTTCTGATGAATCGGCATTAGCCCGACCTAAGGATAGTTTGTTTACTGCTTTACTTCCATCGGGTAATTGACATCAATATTGATTTTAAATAAATTACACGAATATTTACAATAAATTATCATATATTTTAAGGCTTTGGAAATATGAGTGGAGACGTATGGAAAGAGCAGCGAAGGTTTGCTTTGCATCAGTTGAGAAATCTTGGTTTTGGGAAGACTTCAATGGAAGACCACATCATCGATGAAATCAATCACTTGTCTAAAGAGATCGACAAAAGCATTGGACAGGCGTTTGATTTGCGGACACTTTTGCCGATTAGTGTCTCAAATAACATAAATTCGCTGACATTTGGCCGACGTTTCGATTATACGGACACCAGAAAGAAGATGATCGACGAGTTCTTAAAGCCCGACCCGAACCTCAATTTGGCCGGCATTTTGGCATTTTTCCCCAAATTGGGTGGTTTTGTGTTCAGAAACATGAAGTTTCTATTGCCGTCGTCTCTAAGAAAAGTTAAAGTAATACTCGAAGAGATCCGCACAATGATGAAGTATGTACTCAAACAGATTTCCACACATTATATTTAATTAACATACATAATAATAATGTATTATAACGTAATATTTTTCTACCAATTTATTAAGAACTGAACACGACAACCATGCACAAACACTTGATCAAAACAATAAACGTGATTATTTTGATGCCTTTATTAATGAAATGCAAAAGTCATCGAATGGAGAGAAGACTACTTTTAATTGTAAACGCCATTTAAAATTAGATGATTGATTAATATTAATATTTTCAAAACAATGATATTAATACTTTTTGAATTAACTAGATGAAATGTTAGAAGGCAATACCTTACTGCTATTTGGGGCCGGTTCTGGTACAGTGTTAACTACCCTCGAGTGGTCGCTCGTGATTTTGGCCGCTTATCCAAGAGTACAACAACACATCCAGAAAGAGATCGATGAAGTGATTGGCAAAGAAAGGAGTCCTAACTTTGCCGATAGAAACCAAATGCCATTTTTGCAGGCATTCATGTATGAAGTTTGGAGATTCAGGACACTTACACCACTTAATCTACCACGATAGTAAATTTATATTTAATAATCTCTCTCTCTCTCTCTCTCTCTCTCTCTTATTTATATAGAAATTTGTTTTACTTTCAGTGCGTCTAAAGATATGGTAATTTCAGGATTCAAAATACCAAAAGACACTCAAATTATGGCCAACTTTTGGGCCATTGATAACGACCCAAATCTATGGGAAAATCCAACGGAATTCAAACCCGAAAGACTTCTCAGCGAAGATCTCAAGACATTTAAAAAACCCGAGCATTTGATCCCATTTTCATACGGTTTGTGTAGATTTTAATGCAAATTACATTCAAATAGTGATAACAATGTTTGTGTCCATTAGGGAAGAGGTCGTGTCCGGGAGAGATCTTAGGAGTGGTCGAAGTGTTTCTATATCTGAGTTCTTTGCTTCAGAAATACGACATCAAAGCCAACCATAAAACCGATACAAGTCTTGAATACAATTTCGAGTTCTCAATCACTCCTAAACAAAGTCCTAACATTTCATTCACTAAACGAGTGCACAATTAATATTATAGAGAATAACATTTATTCAAATATTATAAGTAAATATTATCCGTAGGAATATTTATTCTACTGTATTGTTGTAATAACTTTTAAAATAAATCACATTTGAATTCATATGAATAACTAATGAGTTAATTAAATTTAAAAAAACTAACATTTGTCTTAAGGCATCTCTGTATCCGAACCATCACTACTTGAATCCTGTTTGAAATTGTCGGGAATGTCGACTCCGTTGAGACATTTCCCGTCGTGACAGCCGTCCAGACAGGCGTCGCGAGCGGTCACACCGTTTCGACTGAACCGACACCTGAACAGCACGTGTGGCGGACAATCACTTCCAGTCAATTGATTGCCGCAATACAGGTCGTCGTCATCCATACCGTCGCGACAATGACACTGAAGTTTTCGCAAACATGTGTTTCCTGAACGCAAATATAGACGACATTCAATGCATTTACAATCAATTTAAAAATTAAATGTAAAGTATAGTAATTAAAAGAAATAATTATAATAAAATAATTAAAAGTATCACTCCGTCTTGTCCTGGAAGACAGTCGAGTTTGATTATCCTCGCACTGAGACTCGTCGGGACATCGGGCCACTAAAATGGCCACTTTGTTCATATTATTTCGGCCGCAATAATAGATATGTCGCTCGCAGTCTTGGTTACCATTCCTCCGGTTCAGTTCGAATCCGCAATACTCGCCCCGGAGTCGGACATTACACCAGCACTCCTGGTATGAGTTGCCAATCAATGTTACAATCATTATCAGCAAAAGTAACTGTGCCTTCATTTTGATATACACTTTGAATAATTTACTTATTGAGTGATTTATTTGTATAATTCAAACAATGAATGAAATTTTACAGCAAATAAATGGGAAAACTAAACGCAATTATTTTATTTATAGTTTTGTGCAAATCTTAATTGTCATTGAAATTAGCCATTTGTGTGTCTCTTCCGACTTATTGTGTAGACTTTGATTACCTGTAAAGATGTGCACAAAATATACAGGATTTTGTCAATTATTTCAATTTTCAATGCCATTCGTGTAATTGAATTGAAATTTAAAGTTTAAATTCACTCATGTATTGATAATTTGTTGTATAATTATCTCTATTTTGGTAATGATTTAATAATTTAATAATAAATGAAATTATTGTTTACTTTTTAAAGTAAATTCATTACTTTATTTTAATACAAATTGATAAATATATTAATTAATTATATTCTTATCATTTAACACAATATAATATTAGTTTAGTGTTAATGCACTTAAAACTATATTAAAAGTACAAAAATTTCTATTAGTAAACAATTTAATCATTTCTTAAATTATGGGCAAAATTTTGTCAATACTTTATAAATAATTTATAAATTTAGTTAAACTGTTTGATAATGCCTTAGAAATAGTACATTAAATACAGTGTACTATTCAAATAAAAGTAATGATTAAATCATGTAAATTATTGACACAATTTATTGAGTAATTTATTTATTAATTAAATTTCATTCAAAACTCATATAAAAAACGAAATAATTGTAAAGAAAATTATAAATACACTCAAAAGGAAAGAAATGTTTGTCAAAAAAGTTGATTGTATTTAAATTAATGTTATATTAATAATAGTATTTTCAATTTCATTCATTCAATGCCTTAAATATAAGTTTAAATTACAGCAAAACAAATAGACTTTAAGTTGATTTAAAAATCATTGAAAAAATTGTTTGTCATTTAAATTAAATCAAATAAAATCTTTTAGTTTTATATCTGATTAAAACCCGATTTTTTGTCTACGTTTTGCTATACTTCTCTGCTTTGCCGTTAGTTTAGTTCGTTAATTAGCCATTTACAATACTGTCTTTGTGTTTCTGAACTAAACACTTCACATGTGGTCTGAATTGTGTGTATAATTGGTTATCAAATGTCAATCTAATTGTCTAAATATCGTTGCAATTCTAGGATCTGTTTCACGATCTCGTCTTCTCTGGAGATCTTATCCAACTGTTCCCTCTCGAGGCTGGACTTGTCCTTCGCCTTCAACGCCTCGATTTCCTTCAACTTCTTCTTCAGATTGCGTAACCGTTTGATGGGTTCGGTGGCCAACGGCTGACCGAATTCGTTGCGGACAACGTTGTCGTCCGATTTATCACTTTTGGGACCTGCTATCGGGCCATCAGAATAGGCCACTGACATGGCTTTCAACGCTTTGGTCAGCTCTTTGGCTTCGGTTCCCGCTTTGGCTTTTGACTTATTCTTCTTACGATTGCCGCCGACAGTCGTCCACTCGGTATCCACTGTCAGACCAGTGGCCAAACGGGCGCTAGAGATGGGCGGACTCACCAACAGTCCGGGCGGTGGTCTGAGAGGCGTCTGCGGGGGAGAGACAACACATATGATAATCATTAGATCCATAGACAGAGAGAACACGTGTTCATACCTTTGCCTGGGGTTTGGCGGTCGGGACGAGACCGGGAATGGGAGCGGACTCTCTCTCCTGTTGCCATTGTTTGCCTTTCGACATATAGATGGGGACCTCCTCTTGAGGCACATACCCCTCCTTCACGCGCCTCTGTTTCCTCCAACTGCCGTCCGGTCGTTGACTGGAAGCGATGTATTTGCCGCTATCGTCCATCAGATATGGTGTGGCAGAGCTGCTGGACATCACCCGATCAGATCCACAACACAATCACTCACTGTCGACACCACTCTCTCTCTCTCTCCCTCTCACCCACTGATCACTCACTGACTGACGCCCTGTGCTGTTGGTCTGGTTGTGATGTCTGCCGACTCTTCACATGTAAATTCAAGCGATAATTACTTTTGTTATTACAATAATTGCGATAATAATCGGTACTTATAGACCAAAAACACAACACAAACAGCACTTCTAATAAGCGATCGATTGGTTTAGTATTGAAATGAATGCCAGAAATAATGAGAAAATGCTTTTTCACTGTCTATTGAAAGCGTGTTTACTATTCATTCATAAAACACTGTTTTTCTGACTCTCACTCTCTC
>CAJPIZ010000155.1:0-32106 GCA_905368565.1 Medioppia subpectinata
ATCTATCACTATTGGTATACAATAGAGTGTTCCCGTCTTAGCCTATAGCTGTACTTTAGTGTATGTGAGTGTTAGAATAGTGCACCCCCTCCCCTCACCCCACATATCTATCACTAATGGTATACAATAGTGTTCCCGTCTTAGCCTATAGCTATACATTAGTGTGTGTGAGTGTTAGAGTAGTGCACACTCTCCCTTCCCCCACATATCTATCACTAATGGTATACAATAGAGTGTTCCCGTCTTGCCTATAGCTATACATTAGTGTGTGTGTGTGTTAGAGTAGTACACACTCTCCCCTCCCCCCACATATTTAACACTAATGGTATACAATAGAGTATTCCCGTATTGCCTATAGCTATACTTTAGTGTATGTGAATGCTTGAGTAGTGCATCCGCTCCACTCCCCCAACATAGCTATCACTAATGGTATACAATAGAGTGTTCCCGTATTGCTTATTGCTATACTTTAATGTGTGTGTAAGTGTGTGTGTGTATTGAACAGTCGCCCCTTTAGCACATATCTATACCTTGAAGCATACAATAAAAAGTAACTCTATAGTCTATAGACGCTAGTCGTTAAGTTTTATTACTTTGAACTTTAAGCTGTTTTTATACTTACCAATCAAGAAGAAAGTCTTTCCATGATTGGCCTCGATTTGATGTGTATTGTAGATGTATGGTAAAGAGTAAAAAAAACTAAACAGTTTTTCATTTTACAAAATTTACATTTCATGTAAACTACACAAAATGTTTGAAGATTTATTTAACACTTCATTTGATGAGATTTTTGCGGCTGAATTCATGGCCGGTGTAGACTACAATGTACTGGACTTCAATGATTTAACTAATGAAATGCCTGCTAACCCAGAAGCCGATCTAATTATAAATGATCTATTCAATGAATGGCAACAAAATGAAACTGAGTCATCGTTTCATAGCGGTATCGTCAGGGCATCAACACCCAATCATCAGTCTGTAAATGATGATTATGATCCGGAAGAGACCATCAGTGTTATCGATGATGAGATATATCAAGTAATTGATATATCTGAAGATGAATACGACTACGAAGACATGGATGTCTCAGAGTCTACGATTGACTGGTCAGAAAGTGTGCACAACGAAGAAGCACCTGTACACTCTTTGTCGTTAAATCAATTCAATGATAGTTACGAGAACAGGCCTTCGCCAATATACGGCTCACCGCTACCAAATGATCGGCAAAATGACTCATTTAATATTGTTGAGATCCAAGTACCAGAGATTGACTCAACTACTAATGAAGACCCAGATGTTGATGGTATACCTTTGGTATCTACATTTGAAGAACTAGCCGCCTATGACGTACTTAATGCAAGTCAATGGCGTGTGCGCATATCACCAGATTGGAATAATATTGTAACACCCTCCCGGCGGGCCCGGCCCGGAGGTGTTCCCGAAGGGAGATCGCCACACACACACATCCACACAAAAACAACAAATCGCCCATACCTATTCAATGATTATCACCGGGATCAAATTAATCAAATTTATTGATGGCACACAACACACACTACACAACAGCACAGTGCGAGGCCCAGTAGCGATCTGGACTCTCTCTCTCTCTCTCTCTCTCTCTCTCTCGCAATCAATTGGATTGAAGAGAGAATAGTATTCAGGTTTTGCTTTAATGCTCAATCATTGGAGGCATACAATGATGTATTAGCGCCAAAGTATCCTCACAGCCGACAACACCACCACCGGATCAGCCGTTTGCGGGCATCCATTGCCCATTCATTGCCTCTTAACTTTGTTGTCTCCTAAACACTGAAAACATGAAGCAGTGGTGCCGGTGGTAGTGGTGGTGGTTGTGGGCAATGAGCTCCACTCCATGGCCATCACAACATCCCTTAAAACAAATGCAATATATCTATCACTTAAAGCACAAACACACGCACACCGTAGGGATAGGGATGGGGACAACAACCATACCTCTGCCACTTACACCTTACATACAGGTTCTTTGCAACTCTCCCAGTCTCTCTCTCTCTCGCTCTCTCTCTCTCTCTGCATGTTTTAGGGGTTGAAGGCATGGCTTAGAACTTAGACTACAAGTGCTTTCAGTTGAAGAGATAGAAGAGAAAGAAGTGCTGTTCAATACATAACAGAGATTTATATATGAAATATTAAGGGAGAGTAAGAGTGGTATGAATTATAGCATAACAAAAATATTTTTATTTATAACATATATGTGTTTATAAAATGGCAAAATATTTTCCATAATAAAGTCTTTATATTCTGTTTTATTATTACTTTTATTTCTTAAAGTGACAATTGTTTTCATGTGATTATCAAAATATCAGTGTTTTGTCTGCGAAAAACTTTTTTGTTTTGCTTTAAATGAAAGTATGTTTTTGTTTCAATTTTATAAATTATTGGTGATTTAATACATTAGTTTTGATTTAATAATTTTTAGTTATTTTGTTATGTAAACTAATTCGTAAATTTATAATATAGTGTTTAAATAAGTTTTAGTGTGGTTTACTTTGATATAAAAATATAATATTTTGTTTTATCATTTCATACACCACTCTATCCTAACATTTCAATGGATATAATATACCCATAGAGTGAGTGAGACATTGATCTTCATTTAGTGTACTGTCAATAGTCTAAAGAAATATATCTATATTTTTGTTTGGTTTGTATTGTGTCTGAAAGTAAAGCCAATTTAAGTGACACACGGGAGAGACAAAGTAAGGACAATATTTCAATAAATAGCCTGTTTATATTTATTTATACCATGTGTGTTGTTTACGTCTATACTTACTGTCTTACATAATGTGCATTACATATACACTCAGATGTCTGTAGTTATAATGTTTACGTTAGTCTCGATTGTATTAATGCATTTCTCAACGTCTCTATAATGTACTTCTTATATAACGAAATAATGTAAATAACTTATTTAATATTATTTTCATCATTTTTGAACATCAATTTTTAAAGTCTCTCTCTCTCTCTCTCTCTCTCTCTCTCTCTCTTCATCCCTAGAGTGTGAGTGAATACATATTTTTTGACTTAAAAAGAAAAATATTTTTTGTAATAAATATTTTTGAAAAATATATTTATTTTCTAAAAGCCAACAAATAATAACTAAATCAACATTAGATTGATATTTGAATCAAGAAGTAAATGCCATACAAAGCAAAGCCATCAACAAATTCATAGATAACTCAAAATTTTAGTCCATAAACACGAAACAAAATATGTTTTATTAAAATTACTATTTGTATTGATATAGGAGGGGGTGTTTGAATTTACCATCCATTTATTTGGCAGTGAATAAACATTAAACTGAAAAAACTATAACCACTTTCTGTTATTTAATATGAAATGTCTAAACGGTATGTAAAGTACAGAAGCATAACATAACGAAAGAAAATTAATATTTTCATAAATACATATTCATAACACATGATTACGAAATAATATGCAGAATATGTAAAAATATTATTGTCAACCGATGCCTATGTTTGGGCGGTTGGGCTGGTGTTGGGCTGACATTTGAATTCACACTAACGTTTCATTACTGATATGCAGATTATATAATAGGATTGCGATATATTTTGTTTGTGTAATACATGGAGAGAGAGAGAGAGAGAGAGAGAGAGAGATATCAAAATCTTACAACAAAAATACAAATTTACATTTTAATCATTTTATTTTCATTTCCATTTATTATAAATACATTATTTAAGCGGCTTAAGGTATAACCCACCACTTGGAGTAGTGAAAACTTCATACAATTTCTCAAACATTTTCAGATTTGTTAAAGTATTTAAGGTATGATACCCAATAGGATTTATCTTAAGAGCCAAATAAGATAATTCACTCGAACAATTGGAAGAAACTTCTTCGTTGAGCCCTGCTTTCTTAGTCGGTGGGTCATCTGCTTCTGAGAAGTCGAGTCTTTGCTTGCATTTACATGATCTTTTACGCTTCCGAGAGACCTTTCTGATAGATTTCCCGTGTAGAGGTAGAGGGCGAGGCGATGATGGTGTCGACTCAGAACTAGTGTATGCGGGTAACTCGTTAACTGGCTGCACATTACAATCACGATCGGGCTCAGTCTGAGCCACTGATTGTCTTTGCTCGGCAATTATCTCGTCAACATATCGGCTCATAGTCTCCATGTCTGGGAGATCGTCAAAACCATCATCAACAGGGACATACTGTTGAGATGTTGACGCAATAGGGCTAACATCCAAAAACGGAATAGACTTTGAGGCGAACATTGATAACATATTATTAGCAATACGTAGACAACACAAAGTTAAATGCCATATGAACTATATCACAGAGCTTTTATACGTTTTAGAAATAAACTGTTGTTAGTGTTAAACAGAACAGTTGTTGTGAAACCAAATCAAAACACAATAGTTATATAGCATTGTGCGTACAAATTCAAAATAAAAACAACTTTTATATACAAAACATTTTGATTGTACGATGTAAATAAAAACAAACGCCTCCTCTAAATGCACACAGAATAAACAAAAACAAACCAATTTTACAATCTATTGTAAATAAAATGTGAGTCAATACATACGGTCACTGTAGTTTAATAAATGTAACCAATTGTGTAGTATAGGCTCAACATAAACAACAACAAAACCTTGCATTGTAGTGCAGCATGTAAACAAAAACAAACCAGTGACTTAGTGTAGCTTAAAGTCAACCATAACAAACGCCTACTTCAGTATATACTGTATAGATAAAATATCAAAACATAGGCAGTGTTAGCCAATCATGTGTCGAATAGATAATTTTAGTTAAACTTAAAAAGGTATATAAACGTTACAAGGCTTATGGAAATGCAATACAGTCCCAAGTGATTTTATTACTAAATATACTTGTGATTAACATTAAGTAGTCATAATGAGTGCTCAATTGCAAAATATGTCTTCACGTAACACTGAGACAAAGCTCAGAATCTCATCAGATCGTTGTCTAGAAGGTTTTGGATTTATTTCAGAACTCGAGTGCAGCGTTTGCACTTATATGATGTTTAACCCCGTTGTGGTAAGTAATGATAATTAATATAATTTTATAAGACTAATCTAAATATTATTGACTAAATAATCAATGTTATTTAGCTCACCGAATGTAATCACAGAATTTGCAATGATTGTCTCATAACTTATGTCCAAACACGCGAGAGAGAGAAAGGCCGTGTCAACGACAGCAGTTTAACTCATCATTGCCCTATCTGTAGACACCCGTTTAAAGTATTTCAAACTGAGCGTTGCTTCTTTGCTAAAAACATTGTTGAAAAGCTGAGGGTAAAGATACAATTTGCAAATATTATACATACATTTAATTAATAATTTAAAAATGTTTAATTATAGATTCGCTGCCAAAATAATGCCAACGGCTGTTTTTTTACATCGACGATTGTTGATTTGGCAATACACGAGGACACCTGCCAATACGAAACAGGTACTCAAACGAAATGCACTGAATGCAATGCTTGGTTCCCAATCGAGGAGTTAAACGCGCACAATTGCTTTCAACAAATTACAGATGACATAATCAGTCTCCAGGTAAATATTAATTAACAGTGGTGGATCAATAACTTATTAATTAAACATTTCAATATTTAACAGGAAGTTGTCGAAGAAGATCTGAAGCGTAAAATAATAAACAATAAAAGGAAATACAATGAGATGAACAAAACTTTAACTGAAGTGCAGGAAACAGTTAAGCGCTTGACGACCAATTACTCTATATTAGAGTCAGCATTGTATGGCTTGTTAACTCGATACGGCGATACATTAGGTAAAGTTTGTCATTTAAATAATATTTATAGTGAATAATTATTTCTTTATCTATTTCCCAGACGTGCAGAGTGTTTATTGCAGTGAGTGCCACAGCTCTGTACTGCCTTCAAAGTTGTTAGAACACACACAGCTTTGCAGAATCGCTTTAGAAGCAGAAGACGAAGTAGGTGAAGAAATCGTTGACTCAGAGGAAGTAATCTACGAAGTGATTAGTATTGATAATGAATAATTAATGCTTGTTATTCATCTGACATTATTTTTAAACCATTTATTTTAATTTGATTGTGCTTACAAATAAGAAATAAATAATTTGATTGCTTAAATACTTGTGTTTTAAAACTTATTTACAAGAATTTAAATGGATTTATGTTCAAATATTTTACATATATATTAAAAATACAATAAAGTGTTCGTAATATTATTTATAAATTTGTTACGTTAAAAGTGAATTAAGTTAGTGATGTCTGTAAGTAATAATATTGAGAAAGTCTGGAGAAATAAAATTATTGATAAATATATCGATAAAATTTGTAATGAAATTGTTGATAAATTATTAGTGAATGTTAGTGGAAATACAATTCAAACGGGAGGTTCCTCATCAGATAATCTTTTACCAGATAATGCAATATTTGAATGGAAACAAATTGGTAAAACTGTTACACAACGTTATGCTAAATTTCGTAGAACAGAGCGAACAAATATATATGAAGTTAAGCATAATTTTGGGTCCTTTACAGATCTGTTTGAAATAGAAAATAATATTGACAGTTTATACGAACAATTCATTAGTACTCAATTAAGTGATTTTTCGGACAACGATTCTTTCAGTGTTAATGTTAATCATAGTTCATTAAGTAAACCAATATTTATACATCCAACTAAAAAGTGTAATTTTAATAAGCAATCATTTTTTAATGCATTATATGAAGTGTCACAAAGTAGACAATCGCTTTTACTTGAAGGAAAACTTGAGTTACAAGTCAATATTATTAAATCTCTTAACGGTAAAGGTCGGAAAAAACATTCAACGCCTCAAACAAACGAACATAAAGATAAATATTCGCGTTGTTTAATTGAAATTATTAATAATGATAACTATTGTGCCCTTCATGCTATATGTGTTTGTATAGGTAAAATAAAATTCACTGAAACGAAAGATAAGTATAGCTATCAATGTATTTACAAGAACGTATATAAAATTCGCGACAAACAAGTGCTTACATTGGTTAATAAGTTAAATTTGAATTCAGCCCAAGAGATATCAATTAATGATTTTACACACATCCAAAAAGTAGTTCCAGAATATCAAATAACAGTTATTGACGGGGAGGATAAATATAATCGATTATTCGTTGGCCCTGAAAATATTAATAAAAAAATTTATCTTAGGCATAAAACAACAGAAGGCAGATCTCATTATGATTCAATTGTAAATATTAAAGCTTATATTGGCCAGCCTTATTACTGTAAATATTGTCACAAAGGTTATGGTAGATTACACACTCATACATGCAGTAAGATTTGTAAAAATTGTTTTTGTTATCCTCCATGTGTCGCTGAAAATATAACAGTTTTATGTCACGAATGTAATATAGAGTTTTCAAATGTACAATGTTACAATAATCATTTATCAGCTATAAATGCAGTCTGTAAATATATCAAAAAGTGTACAAAATGTTATGTGATTTATTATGGAAACAAACACGTTTGTGATTTAAAAACATGTAATATTTGTAAAACTACATATATTTTAAAAAATCATAATTGTTTTTTAAAACCAATGGATATTAATAAAATAAATAAACAAGACAATAATTTAAAAATAATAATTGCCTACGATATTGAAAGTCAACAAAACGTAACAGATAATGAATCTTACAATCATGTTGCCGATCTATTAATCTCTATGACTACATGTTCAAATTGTTGGAAAGCATCCGACTGCCAGCGCTCAGAAAATTGTGATTTGTGCGGTGATTTGACACGCGTATTTTTTGGAAAACAATGCATTAAAGAGTTTGGAAATTATTTATACTTTGATATTTCTAAAAAAGCTGCAAAAAAACAAGGGCAAATTTATGTATTTGCTCATAACGCCAAAGGTTACGACAACCATTTTATTTTAAATGATTTGTACCAAAGAAAATTTAATGATATATCAGTTGTAATGCAAGGAAACAAAATATTAAAGGCTTCTGTTGCAAATATCAGATTTTTAGACTCACTTTTAATGTTTCAACAACCCCTCGCGTCGTTACCTAAAGCATTCGGAATCGATAATTTAGTTCAAAAGGGTTATTTTCCACACAACTTTCATACAAATAATAAAATAGATTATGTGGGAGATCTTCCTGAAGAAAAATATTTTGGCATAAATTATATGAAACCAAATCAATTAAAAGATTTCAAAAAATGGCACTCTGATGAAAAACAAAGACTGTTAATTAACAAACTTCAATACAACTTAAAAGATGAATTGATTAAATACTGTGAAAATGATGTTTTAATATTGTTAAAGTGCATTCAAGAGTTTCGGAGAATCTACAAGTGTTTAACTACAATTGATCCAATAACAAGATGTTTCACATTAGCTTCTATGGGACTAGAGGTATTTAGATCTTTAATATTACCTGACAATACAATTGGAATCACTCCTATAAGAGGTTATTCAAATAAAGGAAAATATTCAAAAATAGCAAATTGTTGGCTTGATTATCAGCAAACAATTCTAAAACGTAAGATAGAAAGAGAGGTTAAAATTGATAATTATTATGTTGACGGTTTTGATAAACAAACAAAAACCGTATTCGAATACAACGGATGCTATTATCACTGCCATAATTGTGTATATAAAGAAAATAGAAATGAAAAATTAAAATGTATTGATAACACAGATAATAAATTAACTCCTAATGAAATTTATCAACGAACATTAGATAAAAAAGTTCATTTAAAATGTAAACGTGGATTTAATTTTGTTGAAGAATGGGATTGTAGTTTGAATAAAAAACGAAAGTTAAATATAACATTGAATGATTATATTGATAAGCGTTACAAACATTATAGAGATATCAGTCTACACGAAGGAGTAGTAATTAGAGATGCTTTTGCTGGTGGTCGTACAGAAATGATTCAATTTTATTGTGACGTAACAGAGGATTCATTGTCAAAGATTTTATATTATGACTTTAGATCGTTATATCTAACAGTATTGAAATATGAGTATTTTCCTGTCGGTCACCCAGTTGTTTTAAACGAAAATCTAGAAGCACTAGATTTGACCAAGTGTTTTGGATTTGTCAAATGTGTAATAAATCCTCCTAAAACATTACGTATGCCTAGTTTACCGGTAAATGTAAATAACAAATTAATGTTTATCTTATGTAAAAAATGTGCTGAAACTCGAGCTCAGAGCAATTGTACTCATAGTAATGAAGAACGTCAATTGATAGGAACTTGGACCACTGAAGAACTTAAATATGCATTAACACAAGGTTATGAAATAAATAGAATATTAGAGGTATATCATTATAAAGAAAAAACAAATAATATTTTTTCCAAATATATAAATATGTGGTTAAAAATTAAACAACAAGCTGATGGTTGGCCTTCATGGGTTAAATCAGAAGCAGATAAAGAAAAATATATTAATGACTTTTTCAAAAATGAGGATATAACCCTTGATTCACAAGAGATTGTAAAAAATTCAGCTTTAAGATTTATTGCCAAATTATTTTTAAATACATTATGGGGCAAATTAGCTCAACGGCCAAATTTGTCTCAGACAACAGTCTGCAAAGAATATCATCAATATCATGAAATTGCCAATTCAGTCGATAGGGTTATTAAAGGAGAATTAATGGTAAATGAAGATACATTATTATGTACGTGGGAATTCGATGACGATGAAAAAGGTCGTGTCGGTAATACGAGTTTAGCAATTGCAGCTTTTGTTACATCGTATGCTAGGATCCGCTTAATGAAGTTAATTGACGAGGTTGAAACTATACCAGGAAGATTGTTATATATGGATACTGATTCAATAATATTCAAATACACAGAAGGTGAACCAAAGCCTCAAACAAATGATTATTTAGGGGGCTTAGCTGATGAGATTTCTAAAGACTACGGTACAGGGGCTATTTGTACAAAATTTTGTAGTTTAGGTCCTAAAGTATATGCACTAGAAATATGGCCTGAAGACTGTGAAGAGCCAGTTGTGCCCATAAATATTAAAGGAATAACATTAACAGACAAAGCGTTGGATTTAATAACAATAGAGACAATGCTCTTAATGGCTAATGAATATATTACAAATGGCGGAGTAAATACTTTAAACTCTCAACTCAAAATACCACAAATGCAAATTAGAGCATCAAAATGCCAAACAATTGAAACAAAATATTTTGAAAAAACTTTTAGAGTTATGTCTGATAAACGACGAATAAACGGAGCCGACACACTTCCCTATGGTTATGTGAAATAATTATGTTTTATTAATAATTTTATTATTAAAATTTATAATTTGATGTAAATATTTATGTTTAAAATGATATTAATAAATAATTTTTTAAAAGCAAACTGACTTGTGCTATTACTTAGACTTTAAGTTCATATTTTATTAACGACTGTTTTCAATCATTCTTCATTTACATTTCTGTGTTTGTTGAGCAAAGTTAATTAATGGAAAACTGTAAAGAAGTTGAAGATTGGTCTAATGTGCAATTTAAACACCCGTTTAATTGCATGGCTGTTGGCCCGTCTGGATCTGGTAAAACATATTTTGTACGTGATGTTTTAAAATATCATAATCTATTGATTCATGGTTTGAATAAAAATATAATTAAAGTTGTGTGGTGTCATGGAATTTGGCAAAATTTATATTCTGAGCCTATCGAAAATGTAAATTTTAAATACCTCGAGGGAATTCCTGAGGAAGAAGACATAGAATCGTTTGACATTATAGTTATTGATGATTTAATGACAGAAATAAAAAACAGTAAATTTGTTGTTGATTTATTCACTAAAGGTTCCCATCACAGAAACCAAAGTGTTATACTTTTAAGCCAAAATTTATATCATAAAGGAGCTATAGTTATGGATTTGAACATAAATACACATTATAGCGTTTTATTTAAAAATCCTCATGACAAAATTCAAGTAATGACTTTTGGTCGACGAATGTACCCTCAGGCACCCAAATATTTTATGTCTGCTTATGAACAAGCAACATACGAGCCGCATGGATATTTATTAGTTAACTGTAAACAAAACACACCAGAAGACCTTAAGCTTCGATCACGTATAATTCCTTGTGAAGAAACTAATTATCTGTTAAAACCTTATGTTTATTTAATGAAATAATGTCTAAAAACTTAATAAATTGTTTAGATAAAATGAAGATTTATTGTAATACTAGTGATCGTAAATTAAAATCTTCAATTATACAGCAAATGTCTAAAAATGAAAATTATTACAAAGCTATACGAGAAATTGTTCACAATGTAAAAAATAAAAAAATAAATCTAAACTTATCAGATAAACGAAAGCTTCTTAAATTTATTAAAGTTTTTAAAAGCATTATTAAAAATCCAAAATGTAAGCGCAGGCGCTCAAGGCTCGTTGTTCAGAGTGGAGGGTTTTTGCCTATATTATTACCGATTGTAGGAGCAGTTGTATCTTCTCTTATCGAGCATGCACTACGCTAAAAAAGTGACGTTAATTCCTGCAAAAAATGATATCCAGATTGGATCTGGTTTATCAGAAAATACTATCGATTCAGGTCAACTTACATCTGAAGTAATTTCCAAGCCAGATAAAATTAAATCTAAAATTTATGATAGAATTCATCGATTTATAAAAGTGATTTTAAAACTTGCTAACCAAGTTGGTTATGACAACAATCTACGTATTAAATTAAGTAATGGAAAATATTTGGAAAAATCAAATATTGTCGATTTACTTACACATGCAATGTCTGTTGGTAAAGTGTTGTACGGTGAATCAGAATTTATTCAACTTTTATCAGACAGTGATGTAGACCCGGACCTTATTATCAACGATAATGTTCGTTTAAAGCTTTTGCAGTTTATAAATAATCAAAAATCATCAATTCCTAAACTTCCGGTTTTAGATGATACTATAAGAAAATCTGTCAAACGTAAACTTCAAGATAATTATGAAAATTATAACGAAGATTCTGATTCTGATACTGGACGCCCAGAATTGACGAGAATATTGAACATATACCTGATAGATCCAACAAAAGACCAAAAAGTCGAGCAATGGAGGCAAGGGATATGGAGATATGGCGTTTAAAACAAAATTCACAACCTGAATTGTCTCAGGATGACGGTAATGAAAATTACGATGACAGTTTAATTGACTCAAGTCGTTGGGAGATACCAGATGATGATTGAGCAAGTTCTTAAAAAATTGTATTATAATCCTGAAAGTCCGGCATCATTTTCGGGAATTAATAAACTATATATTGAAGCCGCTAAGTATGTGCCTAATATAAAACGAAAAGATGTAATAATTTGGTTGAAAAAACAATTAAATTATACACTTCATAAGCCTATTCGTAAAAGATTTAAACGAAATCCTATTATTGTAGAGCATATTAATGAACAGTTTCAAGCAGATCTTGTAGATATGCAAGAGTTTAAATCAGCTAACGATGGTTTTAATTACATATTGACAGTAATCGACACGTTTTCAAAATATGCATGGGCTTTACCGTTGAAATCTAAATCAGCTGATAATGTTTGTGATGCAATTAAGAAAGTTTTTAATAATTCAATTCCAACAAAACTTCAAACAGATAAAGGGAAAGAATTTGTCAATTCAAAATTTTCGAATTTAATGAAAGAATTTAATGTTAATCACTTTACAACACATAATATTGATATTAAATGTGCTATTGTCGAGCGATTTAATAAAACTTTAAAAGGAAAAATGTTCAAATATTTTTCTAATTCTGGACTAACTGAAAGACGCTATATTGATGTTCTCAAAAATCTTGTAGTTTCTTATAACAACACATATCATTCATCAATTAAAATGGCGCCCAATCAAGTAACATTTAACAACGAAAAGACGGTTTTTCAAAATATTTATGGTGTTGAATCAAAGAGAGATATATTACGTAAATATAAAAAACCTAAATTAAATAAGAATGACGCTGTGAGAATTAAATACGACATAAAGCCGCTAGAGCGCGGTTATTATCCTAATTGGAGCGACAAAGTTTATAAAATCGATTCAACAATAAAAAACGCAATTTCACCATTATATAAGCTTATTGATTCTGAAGGGATCAAAAGCACTCGTCGTTTTTACCCTAACGAGGTACAACATATTGATTCAAAAAATTTAACTTATCGTGTTGACAAAATTATTAAAGAAAAAACACAAAGAGGAGTGAAATATTATTTTGTGAAATGGCTTAATCATGCCGACTCTGAAAATAGTTGGATAAAAGCATCTGATATTTTTAATGTCAACAATGGATAAAACCTCAATTAAGTCATTTAACAACTTATATAAACCTGATGCAGTATTATTATGCTTTATTTTTGTCGTTGTTTGTGTAAGCTTGTTCAACCTTACCCTTACGTGGGGAAATGAAAATTTATGGATAGGGATGTTGACCACATCTCTAGGATTAGTCATGCCTAATCCTACAGTTAAATTTGCAAACGATAACGTGCAATAGTTACACAGATTACTTTAAAAGTTCTAATATGAAGTATGCTATTTTATTGTCATTTTCAGTATTTATTATATATTTAATTTGTGTTATATTTATACATTGCTATAAAACAAAGTCATTCATAAGTTATATCTGGTGCGGCGAACAACTTAGAATTGAAAATACATTAAATAATAGTACGGAATCGCTAAATAATGGAGAAAGAATTCTATATAACATTACCAAGTAACGTGAAGTCTGTGAGTGATAGTGAAGGTAATACTATTGCTCGTTATAGAACAACTTTGAAATCAAGAATAAATTTGCCACGTGATGAGTTATGGAAAGTTGGATTGGCCGAAATAAGTTACACAAAATCGTGGTATAATGTGAACAACAAATGCAACATTGAGTTTTTTGACGATTCAGGTAAAACAATAAAATGTAGTAAATCTATTGTTGACAAAAAAGAAGTAATAAACATAGTGCATGACGATGGAACAGATAAAATTTTGTTGGGAACAAATTTAGACTTAACGATACCACCTGGAAATTATACTTCTCCAGTAGCGATTGTTAAATACTTAAATGAAATATTAAAACCCCTAAAACCATGCAGCGCAAGAGAGCCTGTATACAAATATGATAATTTAACACATAAAATATCACTGCAACCTGGATTAATAAATCTTGAAGGAAGAAAATTAAAATATTACCCTCGATTATGCGAGCTTGATAAAATGCTTGGCTTTGAAGATGAGAATGGCAATAGTTTACATAGTTATCTTAAAGCATTTTATTTAACTGTTCCACATAAGCCTATAACAGATGGTATGTCGAATGCATTACTAGCTGTCAGATCTTCAGAAGTAGTTGCAAATCGTTGCATTGAAATTGATGGTGGATTACACGAATTATATTTATATAGTAATATTGTAGCTCATAGTTATGTTGGTGATACATTAAGTCAATTATTGAGAGAAATTGAAGTACCTAATAATACAAATTTTGGTGATCATGTGACAATTCCGTACAATAATCCCCATTCTGTTCCACTTATGTCAAACACATTTGACAACATCGACATTGATATAAAAGATGATCAAGGATCAAAGGTTCCATTTCAATTTGGACGGTCAAGAGCAAAGTTGATTTTAAAAAATTATGACTAACCCATATGTTGCGTATTATACAAACCAAGCCGGAAGTGGTTTGACAGGATTCCAGGGCTATAGATATCAACGTGGTCATGGATTTTTTGGAAGTTTATTCAATAACATATTAAAACCTTTAGGAAAATATTTTGGAAAACAGGTTCTCTCAACAGGTGTTCAATTTGGTAAAGATATATTGGATGGTGAAAATGTCAAAGAATCAGCCAAAAAAACGAATTAAAAATGCTGGGTATTCTATGTTAAACGATGCAGCTGATAGAGCTAAGACATTTGCACAAACCGGAAAAGGAAGGCGCAAGCGCAGACGAAAATCAATCAAATCAATTATTCCTAAGAAAATCAAGCGTATGAAGAAAAAGAAGCAACCTAAACGTAAACGGGCAGTTAAGAAACAATCTTCTAAACGTAAACAATCAATTAAAAAGAAGAGGACAATTTCAAGACGTAGAAAATTCAATTTTGATTTTTAATATGGCTGCAATACACAAATTGTCAAGTTTAACGGCTTTAAATGAATTTGACATTTTTGCTGTCCCTCCTACACAAACAACAATTGACCAAGGCATATGGACTGAGCACAGGCCTATATCAGCATTAGATTCTAAAGCACCTATTGAGTTTAATGTATCTTCTGGAATTGATGAGTATATTCGACTGGACAAATCAAGATTACATATGAAAGTCACTATTCATATTGAAAAACATTTGGGAGCTAAACCAGATGCTAAGGATTGGGACAAAATATCCCCAACAAATAACCTTTTGAACTCTTTATTTAAACAAGCGAATTTTACAATTGGTGATAAAATAGTATCACAACCTCATTTAACATATGGATATAAATCAGATATTGAAATTAAAATTGCAAAAAGTAAAGATGCAAAAGAGTCGTATTTGACTTCAATTTTATGGATTGAAGATGACAAAGACGACCTCGAGGGCATTAATAAGTTAAGAAGTAAATTAATATCTCCACCATCAGGAACGACTACAGATTTTACACATGGAAGGCAATTTGATTTAATGGGAAAAATACATTTAGCAATGTTCGAGCAAAGTAGAGCCTTACCAGGTGGCTGTAATATTTCCCTTAAATTACTCCCAATCGACTCGTCATTTTATCTTATGCATGACACCGGTATCAAAGTGACAAGTGTTGAATTTAATGAAGCGTGCTTATACATTCATCGGTCGAAAGTTTCGCAATCAGTACTTGAAGGTCAAATAAAAGCATTTGAAAAAGCTACAGCAAAATATCCTTTAAGAGAAAGTTTTGTAATTCCTATAACTGTCGCGAAAGATACAATGGATACAATAATTGACAATGTTCATAGTGGCCAACTTCCTAAACGAGCTTTTGTAACTATGGTGGATCACTCTGCATTTAATGGATCTCATAAGTTAAACCCTTATAACTACCAACATTTTGATTTAAATTATTTGGCGTTTTATTTGAACGGAATCCAATATCCAGAAAAGGCCTTCACACCTGATTTTGATAACGGACTTTACATAAGAGAATATTTAAGTTTATTTGAAGCTACAAATCAAGATAATGTTGATAGTTGTATTACCCTCAAACGCGAAGACTTTCCTAAAGGCAATAATATTTTTGCTATCAATTTTGCCCCGGATTTGTCATCTGGTTGCTGTACAACTGGCTATGTTAATCCAGTAAAATTTGGGTCCCTACGTTTACATTTAAGATTTAAAAAAGCTCTACCTAAACCAATAACTGTTCTGGTATATTTAGAATACGATACATTATTAGAAATTAACAACGAACGAAATCCTATTTATACTTTTAACTAATGGATACCTTAATGATACGCAGACTTTTAAAAAATTTCAAATGTTTTAAAGGGGTATATAGTTGTGATCAAATACCTGTATTTAAAACTCTTCCTATAAATGTCATAATCAATACTGATCCATCGTATATGCCCGGGGAACACTGGGTAGCCATAACGGTAAATAAAAATGGTTTTGGGGAATACTTTGACTCGTTTGGACTTCCTCCTTTAAAAGATGAAATATTTAAGTATTTAGAAAATAACTGTACAAAAGGATGGACGTATAACAAAATAACTATACAGCACATTACGTCAGACACATGTGGCCATTACTGTGTTCTTTACATTATACATCGTTGTCAAAACATTTCTACGCAGACGTATATCTCAAACTTTAGCAACAATTATTCTGACAATGACAAACGAATGAAAGCAGTGTTCAAAAACTTTTCAGTTGCTAAACATGAATTGTAGTGTTCAGTTGAAAATGGATTTAGACGAGTGGTTGAGTGCTGAGTATCACATTTGTGCTGTGTTTGATGTCCAAGGATTTTATATTGAATCAATATTTTATCCTCGTGAATTTGCAATTGCTAACAACGATGTTAGAATTTGTCTAGAAATTGACTCTCATATTCCAGAAGAAATTAAAATGCAAAGTTTTCGACACTTTAAGGATTTTATATTGAATCAATATTTTATCCTCGTGAATTTGCAATTGCTAACAACGATGTTAGAATTTGTCTAGAAATTGACTCTCATATTCCAGAAGAAATTAAAATGCAAAGTTTTCGACACTTTTCATTTCAAGAAAAGAAAATACATGGACTTCCAATAGGAAGAATAATCGACAATTCAGTACAGAAAATTATTGAAAGAGAAGATTTTGGAGCATTTGTTAAAAAGGCATATAACCAAGTTGCTACGCAAGAGAAATATTTAATTGCTATTAAAAACCAGCAATTATCAAAAATTTTAGATTTGCAAAATATACCTTATGTAAATTTAGAGAAGATTAAACTTGGCAACGAAATTTGTCCTTCTTTGCAGTACTTTGATAAATTTTGTGGGCCATCAAATTCGTATTGTTTACTTCACAGTATGTTAGGGAAAAGTTCCGTTACTGACCTAACCCGATGTTCATTGCGAAAGTCTGTAAATATATGGAATTGGATCAATAATAAAGTCAAATCTAAGAAATTTCTAACTTTGGCATTTAAAGACGAAAACACCAAATTCCCTGCTGTATTCAGAAAAACCATTACATTTAATAAAGACGACAAAATTGGTGTAATTAATTCCATTAATGATATACGTCGATTTCTTGTAAGATTAAAAAATTACAGCAAAAAGAGTGAAGGCAGTCATGAATATTACTTATTCAGAGAATTTGACGATTGGTTCTTAAAGGAAATATCATTACGCCCTCAACCACTCCCAGATTACAGTAATTTGGATACTTGCCAATCGTTGACTATTGGAAACTACACTGATTAATACACATGCGTTAAAACAGCTTTACTTTCTATTCATCTAATTCAGACTTTTTCCATTTTACTTCTTGTGTTCGTTGTGTTTGGTCGCAAAATAAGCCTTCAATTTAACAAAAATGTCTATTTTGACTTCAAAGACTTCACAATTTGTGGATATTTTCAGTGATACATTGTCTGAAACCGACAAATTTGGCTCTAAGAAATTACTTACTATTAAACATCATATCGATACGCCTAATTTTCTTCTCGCTGATATTCGCGGTACTTATAATGGTAGGCCTCAAAAGTCCGGAATTTGTTTAACTAGTTATGAATATGATTGGCTGGCTAAGTATATCATGTATATGAAAAGAAGAAAATCAAAGGTAGACAATGAATTAAAGTCACAAAGAAGCGGTCGAATTCTTCAAGTTCATCCGGCTAGTATTGCAGGAGGATTGGTTGTTACCCAAATAGTTGGACGCAAATCTCGAAAAATTACTCTTTACAAGTCGGAGTTGGCTAAACTAAAAAAGGATTACGGTACATTTTATTCAATCATTGAACGAATGGCTGAAATCGATGCTGAAAGGGCATCTGAAGACATTGAAAGTGACGAAGAGTCCGAAGATGAGTATGACGATAGCGCCATGATTAATGCTATGATTAATCAACAGGCTACTGATGGTAATAATCTCACACCAATTTCTACACCAAATATTTTAACAAATATTATTAATTAAGATTATTTATAATTATTTATCTTATTTATTATATTTAAACACATTTTGTATTATTTTTTATTATAATATATATATATAACCATTTTTGATGTATTATTTTACTATTATATTTAATAAAAGATTTAAAAAACAAAACATATTATGTGTGCTGTGCTTTACTCATTAAAAATCATTAAAAAGGGGGAGGGGAATAAATTTAGAAATTAAAATGAATATTTACAAAAATATACATAGAAAAATACTCGAAGCTGATTTGACCCCTCTTTAGTATTAGACACGCCTCCTACCCCAATCCTGAGCCTCTTATTCGTGATTGAATAGACTGTGTTAGCACTACTTATATAAATATCTTTATATAAATAATTTTAAAACAGATTATAAACACAATGAATACAAAAGTCATAAATTTGTATATAAAACCCATAGCCCGTGAACGGGCTGTCGGGGCGGCGGACAGTCATCTCTACCGCATAGGTGTTACACCAGTTAACCCCGATGTCAATGAATACAAGCGATTAATGCGATTTCATCCAATAATCATATTTAGCGTAATGATGTTTACCTTGGTTAGAAACATAATTCCTATATGGTGGTATATTGGTTCGGCTGATGTACCTGATATATACCATCTGTATCTGGGTGATCTGGATCATTATGAAAATACTGGATTTATGGTAAACACGTTAATCGGTTTAAATACGCTATTCGTTATGGGATCTCAATTAATAAATTATCACAATTATAATCGTGATGTAAATGCGGGTGATTTACGTGTGTTAAGTATGATTGCCGGCCGAATAGCGCCCATTAGTATTGGCATCACTGATGATGAATTGGTTAGAAAAATATGTAACTCAGCTAGGTCATTGTTAAAGATTGCCAGCCTGTGCGGTAATGGTATTCCTGTTCTTTCATTTTTATACATTAGTCTAGTATATATTGTCAAACTTGACCATGGTCAATTTATAATGTTTGGTTTGCCCAACGCTATGGTTATGACTTGGTTTAGCTATTATTGCTATCGTATACTTGCCTATCAAACCGTTTACTACATTATTATCGCATATTATTTAACTATGAAAATCAGGGTAATTAATACAAAAATAAAACTAAACAATATGACAATCAATAGCAAAATGATGATCATGCTAAATGATATTTATGTAGAAATTGCCATATATAATACAGCATATTGGTCAAAGTATTTGTGCGGCCAATGGCTCATAATGAGCGCCCTGGTCAGTTTATTCTTATACGTATCGATATATGCTCATAGTTTATTGATTACCAAAATAATGTGCATGATCACATGTTTGTTTTATGCATTGTTTCTACTGTTTATAATCCATATCTCGTCCGCACTCTATAACGAAGCGAATAAGACTTATATATTAATTAATTCATATATGTCTCGATCACAACGACTAAGATTTATGATTAGATTTAAATTAAAGGTATTGCAACTATGTTATACATAATTATTTACTAATATACAGTCTCTCTCTCTCTCTCTCTCTCTCTCTCTCTTTATTAGGGATTAAATTTTATCGAAAGGATAGCCAAACATAAAATAGGGTTTTATTGTTGGAAAATATTTATTTTAAACCGTTTTCGCGGATATGAGGTTTGTATTTAATTTACAATTTATTATACATTTTAATAGTTACATAATTGTTTAAATGTAAATATTGTTATATATTACAGATCCTTGCATTTTGCGCCACAATATATCTTCGTTTACTTAATTATTAAACAATGGAGACTATAAACTACATTACTTATTGGCCATAACTAATGATGGCTATTATATGATATAATTTATATCTAAATGTTTTTTGATATGAGTTATATCATCACTAGTTTATAGCATTAATTATTGAATATAAACTAACTTCATAATTTAATGTCAAAACTTTGTTAATCAACAAAATTATTAGCTTAAAATGCAATTAGATTTAAAATGCCAATTTATTTAAAACTTTTAATTGAGATCATGTGTAAAAGGTAAACGTTAAATTACATTATGCAAATTAACTATAATGACGTTTATTTAAAATGTAATAATTATTATAATTAAATGTTTAAATTGCAAATATAATACTGAAATTACAAATTATCATCTCGTTACTATTTAAATTGGACACCGAATATGACATTTAAATTACAATTATAATATTAAATTTATAATTATGGTATACAATTAGCATAATAATTACTATTTTGAAAATTTTTAACTATTAAGAACAGTAAAATATATTACATTTGCTTAAACTAAATATAATCATAATTAACAACTAATGTATATTAGATTTAAATTGCATTAATTACTAGATTTACATTAATTGAGATACGAGTTGTTTTATGACTAAATATAATTTTAGTAAATATAATTTTATATACAATTTTATGTTCGTATTCAGTGCAGTCTAATTATAATGTTGAAACGATAATGCACCATGGTCTTGAAGTGGTCTGTGTTTGAACGCATAGCCCGTGAATGGGTTGTCGGGGCGGCGGACAGTCATCTCTACCGAATCGGGTTAGCACTCATTAATCCCGATATCAATACTTATAAGCAATTAAAGCGTTTTAATCCCCAAATCATATTAACCGTAATAATTGCAATGTTGAGCAGGAATATAACTGACATAATGTTATATGGTCAATCAGTATCTCTACCAAGAGTATGTCACTTGTATCTAATTGATCTAGATTATTTTACAAAAACAGGGTTTGTTTTAAACGCAATCGTAGGTATGATTACCACGTTTGTAATCGGGTGTCAACTAATAAATTACTACAATTATAAACGTGGTGTAAATGCGAGTGATTTACGTGTGTTAAGTATGATTGCCGGCCGAATAGCGCCCATTAATGTTGGCATATATGATAAAGAATTGGTCCGAAAGTTATGCAATATATGCCAGCGTTTATTAACTATAGCCCGATTCTGTAACGCTATTATACCGATATTTGCCATTGTTTATACTTATCTTGTTTTCTCTATTAACAATCATGATATTCAATTTATGGTAATTAGTATTTTAAACGCACTGTTTTATGGCTTGTGGTGTTATTATTGTTTTCATATAATAATCTATCAAACCGTGTATTACATAATTATATCTTATTATTTGGTATTGAAAATTCGTAAAATTAATGCAGATATCAAGGTAAACGGTGAAATTAATTTAGGAATTTTGAACATGTTAAATGAAGTATATTTTGAGATTGCCATTTATAACAGCATTTATTGGTCACAGTTTTTGGCCGTCTGTTGGCTAGTAATAAGTGGGTTAATAAGTTTGCTGTTATACGTGTCGATATTTGCTCAGGCTCTATTTATAATGAAAATTTTATCAATGATTATTTGTTTGTTTTATACAACTTTTCTATTGATTATAATCCATATCTCGTCCAAACTTTATGATGAGGCGAAAGTAACTTATATTTTGGTCAATTCATTTATATCCCGGTCACATAGACAAAGGTTCATGATTAGATTTAGGTTACAGGTATTTTAACAATGATAATCAATATTAAATATTATAAATTTTATATACATTTTATAAATTCTCTCTCCTTCTCTCTCTCTCTCTCTCAAACCATATGTTTGTTTAGACATTAAATCTGATCGAAAGGATAGCCAAACATAAAATAGGGTTTTATTGTTGGAAACTATTTATTATAAACCGTTTTCGTGGATATGAAGTATGTATTTATTATTTTAATCAAATCTTATTTAATAGAGAATTTGTATTAGTATTTTAATTCTGTGTAAATATTATTGATTATTATTTTTATTTTTTAAAACAGATTATCGCATTTTGTGCAATGATATACATGAATTTAATTGAATAATTATTCATTATTACCAGAGCAGTTATTATTTATATTATATATTAATATTATAATAAGGATTATGTAAATATTAATTAAATTATTTTAAGAAATTATTATTACATATGTTTTTAATTTTATTGTCATAGCATCTAACCAGCTCTAACCAATGTAAATCTTTACATCTTTACGCGCAAGTATAATTGTGCATATATAACATTATATTTATATATTTGAGATAAAACAAAATTTAATAAAATATATAAACGATAAAACACTAACTTGTTAGCGCAATTAGGTACATTTGATGAATTTAATAAATGGACAAACGTGCTTAAATCAATTTCAAAAATACAAAACAATATTATAAAAGATATTTTTGGAAAATTATAATGTTATACAAATAAATGAATAATAATAATTTATAATTTGTTTATTAATATTTACAGTACTTTGTGGACGTATTGCACTTTATAATAATTAGTTTTATATAAACATCATTAAACAAATATAATTTATATGAATATCATTAAAAATAAATCTATATACTGAATATACTATACGTGTATAATTTACATTATTTTTAAAAATTTTGTGATAATAACGCTGTAATAACTTTAATACATTAGTTGTATAATAATTATGAGTTACACAACAAACCCAATGTCTAGCGAGTGGTCTGCGAGTAAACCCATAGCCCGTGAATGGGTTGTCGGGGCGGCGGACAGTCATCTCTACCGAATTGGGTTATCGCTATTTAACCCCGATTTTAATATTTATAAGCGATTAAAACATTTTAATCCTATAATTATACTGATCGTTATGACCTTTACCTTAATCAGAAGTATATTTTCTATATGGTTAAATATCTATATAAATAGCATACCAAATATATATCATTTGTATCTGGGTAATATGGACTATTTTATCAATACAAAATTTGTGGTAAATGCAGTAATATGTTTGAACACATTATTTGCATTGGCATCACAATTAATAAATTATAACAATTATAAACGTGGTATAAATGCGAGTGATTTACGTGTGTTAAGTATGATTGCCGGCCGAATAGCGCCCATTAGTATTGGTATCACTGATAAAGAGTTAGTCAAGAAATTATGCCAAAAATGTCGATATTTATTAATATTTGGTCGTCTTTGTGCCGTTCAATTCACTTCATTTTCATTACTGTATCCAGGTTTAATATTTTACCTTAATACTGATCTTATACAATTTATATTATTTGGTTTACCAAATGCATTACTTATATGCATATGGGCATATTATTTTTATCAAATTATTATTTATCAAACTGTGTATTATGTTATTATAACATATTATCTTATTTTAAAAATCAAGATGATCAATATGAACATTAAATTGCATAATGATCTAAATTACAAAATAGTGACTAAGTTAAATAGTATTTATACTGAAATAACATTATATAATAATAATTATTGGTCAAAATATTTGTGCTGCCAATGGCTAACAATTAGCTGTTTAATTAGTTTGTGCATTTATGTAACATTATTTGCTCATGGTATTTTAATTATTAAATTATTATCCATGACCGTTTGTGTGTTTTATATAATTTTTCTTTTAGTCTTAACACAAATATCGTCTGAACTTTATAACAATGCAAATAAAACTTACAATTTGGTGAATTCATTTGTATCCCGATCATATAGATTACCGTATACTGTTAAGTTTAAAGTAATTATTTCAATATTGTATGATACTTACTATATATCATAAATCTCTCTCTCTCTCTCTCTCTCTCTCTCTCTATCTCTCTCTCTGTTTAGATATTAAATCTAATCGAAAGGATTGGTTGCCATAAAATAGGGTTTTATTGTTGGAAACTATTTATTATAAACCGTTTTCGCGGATATGAAGTATGTATTCATTATATGATATGTTGAATAATTTAATTTCTATACTAATTAACTAAAACATAACTAATTTTAATATTTAGATTATCGGATTTTGTGCACTAATCTATTTACGTTTAATATCATAATAATTACACATTGACAGTAAAATGTATAAATTTTACAAATATATTTACATTTAAAGTACAATACTTAAATAATGTGTTATTTTTGATATCTTATTAAAATTATTTATAATTAATGTTTTAATATAATCTATGAATTAATAAATTGCAACATAAACTTGCATAATGTATAAATATATTATATAAAGTCATATGAGAACTTTAACTAAATGAATTTATAGATAATCTATATTATAATTTACAACTTATAATTAATAATTATTTATCTCTCTCTCTCTCTCTCTCTCTCTCTCTCTCTCTCTCTCTCTCTCTCTTTCTCTTGTTTAGGCATTAAATCTAATCGAAAGGATAGCCAAACATAAAATAGGATTTTATTGTTGGAAACTATTTATTATAACCTGTTTTCGCGGATATGAAGTATGTTTTCATTGAACTTTTCAATATTTACTATAAAATAAAACATTTTGAAAGTACGATGGCGGATCTCGGCTAAGCTGGCAATCGGGATTTGACCATATAAAATGAAAGTACAGTGCATAAGGAGTCCATTGATATAATCCATATGGCCGACCGACCTCGGGTTCAGCGGTAGTGACCACTTTTATCGGGAATTTTAAACTTATTAAAAATTAACATGTGATATATTAAATCAATATAAAATTTAACGTAGATCTCATTTATGTTATTATAATTTATGGTAAACATATAGTTTATGAAATATTTAACATTAAAAAATAATATCAGATTTTTTTGTCATTTTGACGTTATTTATTAAATATTTTGCAAAAATTATATTTTATTCTTAAATTAGTACTAAATTAAAAGAAAATAAAAAATAAAAATTACTAATGATTTTTTAGTAGAAATTCAGTATTTGTAGAAATGAAGCGATCTTTATCAAAAATTGATTTGGTCCATTAGAAGTCTGCCACCAAGGCTCCGATGGTTTCTCAACCTGCTACTGGTGAGGGGGAACACCCCCTGCCCGATCCAAAAGCCGAAAGTGATCGGGGCTTGACCCGGGCGATGTGTGAATTTTCACAACCTGGACACGACATCAAATTACTAACACTACTAACATTACTCACACTACTGGTCGGGGTTGTGGTGGTGTTGTCGTGGGTGGTGGTAGGGGTTGTGGTGGCGTATCATGGTATTGTCGTGGATGGTGGTCGGGTTGTGGTGGTGTTGTCGTTGGTAGTGATAGGGTTGTCGTTGGTGGTGTAATAACTTATTTTAATAAATTTTGGTAGTTTTACACAAATTACAAAAAATCTTTTAATTTTACTGATGTGATATTACTATATTCTGATTCTCCGTTAAATTCTACATTGATTTCATATATCATATGTTAATTTTGAATAAGTTTATATTTACCGAAAATAGTGGCCACTATGGCCGAATTCGAGGCCAGATTGTCATATGGTATGTATTATTTGCATTCTAATTTAAAATATGTTTAGTGTAATAAAGAATATCGCATTGAATTAACTTTGAACTAAAAATCGGCCAAGATACAATTTAGACAACTTTTTTCCGTAGGGTTAAATAAAAAATATTTTTTTAGCCAAATTAACATAGAGTATTCCACATCCTTCTTTCATAATATAATCAAAAAATAAATATATTTTTAGATAATTGCATTCTCAGTATTAATGTACCTGCGTCTAATATAAATAATTAAATTAAACTGGATAACTTTATTTTGGAAAATAATATACATTTAATTTAATTTTATGTATTTTTTAAAATTAAAATTTCTAATGTATTTTTACCTGGAACATTTTGAATTATAGAATTTCTTTAGCACTATTATTTATACCGTATTTAGATTTTATACAGAATTATTATGGTCAATTAAATAAACACTAATTTGCAATATTAAAACATAAAATTGTCAAAATTGATTGTTATCAGTTTATTGTGTTATTTGTCTAGGCTATTGTTAATATACATTTAACCTCATAGGCCTATTATTACCATATTATAACAATTTATCAAACCGTGTATCACATTATTATTGATTAATTTTTAATTAATTTATAAAACTTATATCAATTTAAACCTATGTATAGGGCTAACACTTGATGATTCATTTAATATGCAGACTCATCAAAATTATGAATTAGTCAATGAATGAAAAAACATAAACTATTCATATAATGCTAAACACATATGAAATTGTTGTGATAATCATTATTGTCCTTTGAAGAAATGAACATCTCTGAGAATTTGCCCTCTTTTTGCCCGTTTCTGTTAGCCATACCTATGTATAAAAACACACAAAATTCAAACTAAACAAAAAATAAAATTAACCAAACATTTACTTTATTAAAAAGCATAAAAACATAAGATTATAATTTATAAACCGTATTTTCTGCACTAGTATTTGCTGGTCAAATGGATTCAGGTCTGTGATGGCAACCATGTGTTCATTGCCAGTGATTACGAGTGTTTCAAAGTTTAGTATTTTTCTAATTATTACTTTGTATAAATTAATTATACTATTGATATGTTTTCAATAATATGTTTTCAATAATACGTTTTCAATAATATGTTTTCAAATAATATTTATTGTATAATTATAGGTTATTGCATTTTATTGTGGTATTGTTTAAATGCCCATTTATTATATAAAAATTAAATTGCGTATGTGAAATGTAATTATTGAATAACAAATTAAGTTTAACAAATTAATAAAAGATAATTGATATAATTACCAATACATTTATATTTCAAAAACATCATTGATCACTTAAACGCGCAGGGGCCATTTATGTGCCACTTTAGTATAGTGAGGTTATATTTAGTTATAGCATGACTAATGCTATCAAATATGAATCTGTCTATAAATCGCTATATTTATAACTCATACAGTGTTGACTATTTACTATTACATTTCAACAAGAGAATCCCTGATCATTGATTAAAGTATTAAATATGTTGATATATTTAGAAATAGTAATAAACTATTATACAAAACATAATAAGTCTAGATAATATACATAAATTAATTCAATAAGTCTAGACTTTATATTTTATAAACAATATGTATAATTAATTATTTTGATTCAAAGTAAAATACAAAAATAAAATTTATATAATAATATATAAAGTCAGTAATATCATTGTGGTATTTGTTGTGTCAATATAATTGTTAGTTAAATATACTAAATAATAATATGGTTATGAAATGGTCTGCGAGTAAACCCATAGCCCGTGAATGGGTTGTCGGGGCGGCGGACAGTCATCTCTACCGAATCGGGTTATCACTAATTAATCCCGATTTTAATACGTATAAGCGATTAAAGCTATTTAATCCCAAAATCATATTTATAGTCATTAGTATAATGTTAATCAAAAGTATAATATGCATTTGTTTATATTGGCAGTCAGCAAACATGCCCAGTCTATATCATTTATATCTAGGTAATCTTGATTATTTTCTTAACACCAGATTTGTAACGAATTCAGCATTTGCTTTGATTACGTTGTTTGTAATCGGATGTCAGTTAATAAATTATCACAATTATAAACGTGGTATAAATGCGAGTGATTTACGTGTGTTAAGTATGATTGCCGGCCGAATAGCGCCCATTAATATTGGTATCACTGATAAAGATTTGGTACAAAAGTTATGCAATATATGCCGGCGTTTATTAACGTTCACACAATTGTGTACATATTGTATTACAATAGTGGCATTTATTTATATGTTTCAATTATTTTATATTAATAGTAACATTAATTATGTTATCCTAATTGCTATGTCTAACGCAATATTTTTTACCTTATCATGTTATTATATTTATTCAATAATAATCTATCAAACCGTATACTATATTATTATCACATATTATTTAACCGCTAAGATCCACGCCATTAATAATAGTATTAGAGTTAATAAAATAATTAGTCCAATCATTTTCACCATGCTCAACCACGTATATATTGAGATTGACAGTTATAACAATAATTATTGGTCAAAGTATTTGTGTTGCCTATGGCTCACAATAAGTGGTATCATAAGTTTTATACTATACGTATCAATATTTGGCCATGTTCATTTTGTAATGAAATTGTTTTCTATGATAATGTCTATGTTTTATATGTTCTTTCTATTGGTTATAATCCATATCTCGTCCACACTCTATAATGAGGCGAATGTAACCTATATTTTGCTCAATTCACTCATTTCTCGCTCATATAATATAAAATTCATTATTAGATACAAATTAAAGGTAAATTAATAACACAATAAGTTACTATTAAAATGTTAATACGTAATTATTTTCTCTCTCTCTCTCTCTCTCTCTCTCTCTCTATCTTTCTTTCTAATTATGTATTTGTTTAGGCATTAAATCTGATCGAAAGGATAGCCAAAAATAAAATAGGGTTTTATTGTTGGAAAATATTTATTATAAACCGTTTTCGTGGATATGAAGTATGCATTAATTACATTAAATTTTAAAATATTTATTTTATTTCAATATTAAATTTTAAAAAATTCATTTTTAAAGATCATCGCTTTCTGTGCTCTCATATATTTGCGTCTAATTGGATCATAATTATATTTATAATATAAGTGTATTTTAAACTTATTAATTAAAATTTCTTTGTAAATAATCCGGTTAATTTAACAGTTTAATAATACAGTATTTATTTTATAATCAAACATTATAAGAATTCAATAATCTAATTGATAAATTTAAATATTCTTAGATCATTGCATTCTTAGTATTAATATACCTGCGTCTAATATAAATAATTAATTAATCTCGGTAGCTTTTACTTTGGAAAATAATATACTTTGCATTTAATTTTATTGTATGCATTTTTTACAATTAAAAGTACGATGGGCATATTGGCCTAAGCTGGCACCCGGGGTTTGACAATGCCATGTGAAACTACGTCATATAAGGAGTCCCCTTATATAATCCATATAGCTGAGCCACCTCGGGTTCGGCCGCAGTGACCACTTTTATCGGGAAAATTTAACTTATCCAATACTAACATGTGATATATGAAATTGATGTAGAATTTAATGTAGAACTAGAATATCGCAATATCACATCTGCGTGGTCAATATATTTTATGTTATTTACTTATAACTGTTGAATTTTAGATAAAATTCGTAAAATAACCTATTATCCCCCAACCCCTACTAGCTACGCCAACCCAAAACACATTTCCAGGCTACCTTCAGCACTATTGACCCAATAAGCAACACCACTAATCGCGGACCAAAAATAAATTGAAATTACATTAAATCTATGCACCCTATCGAAATGTTATGACGATATTCAAATTCTACGTTAAATTCTATATTGATTTCATATATAATATGTTAGTATTTGATAAGTTAAAATTGTTGCTAAAAATGCTCACTGCGGCTGAACCCGAAGTCGGATGGTCATATGGAGAAGACCAATTTACTCCATATTTGACGTAGTTTAAAGTCATACAACAAACTGCTCTTAATTTGTAAAAAAATTGTAAAAACCAACTAACCTATGTCCCCATTACAGATCTTATAACCCCCCACTACAGATCTGCCCATCCTCCTTTCTAATGTATTTTTATCTAGAACTATTTGAATGAAAGATATTGTGCTTTATCAACACTATTATTTATTCTGTATATTTTATTTACATTAAAAATATTTTAATAAGTCTTATAATATAGAAGTTATTTTAAATTTTTTGAATAAAAATATGTAAGTACCTAATAAAATTAATGATTATTGTATTCATCATATTATTTTAATAAAAGTAACATTTAACTAAGCCCTTGTTAAAGTGAGTATAAAAATGTTCTGTAGAGTTGTATATAAAGCAATAATAAATAATTACTATAGTATAATGTTTAAATGTAAGTCATATTCAATTTGTCAATTTTTAATAATAAATGTTTTAAATATAATTATTATTATTTATAACATAATTTATTGAGATTAAATAATAAATTTATGATTATAAATTAAATGAATTATAGATAGAACAAATAACAATTGTTTAAACCACCAATACATTTATATTTCATTATTATATAAAACTTAAATTGCGTATGTGAAATGTAATTATTAAATAACAAATTAAGTTTAACAAACTAATAAAAAACAATTGTTTAAACCACCAATACGTTTATATTTCAAAAACAACATTGATTAAAGTATTAAATATGTTGATATCTTTATAAATAGTAAAAAACTATTATACAAAATATAATAAGCCTAAACAGTACATAGAAATAAATAAAATTAGTATAAACATTATACTTTATAAACAATATGCAAATTGCTTATTTTGTTTTAATGTAGAATACAAAAAAATAAAATTTATATAACTGTAATTTCATTGTAGTATCTGTTGTGTCAATACAATTGTCAGTTAAGCATACAAAATAAAAATATGTCTATGAAATGGTCTGCGAGTAAACCCATACTCCATGAATGGGTTGTCGGGGCGGCGGACAGTCATCTCTACCGAATCGGGTTATCACTCATTAACCCACATTATAATACTTATAAACGATTGAAGAGATTTAATCCCAAAATCATATTCACAGTAATGAGTGTAATGTTAATCAGAAATATAATATGCATTTATTTATACTGGCAGTCAGCAAACATATCGAGTTTATATCATTTATATCTGGGTGATGTTGATTATTTTACAAACACTAAATTCGTAGCAAATTCAGCAATCGCTTTAATTACAACGTTTGTAATCTGCTGTCAACTAATAAATTACTACAATTATAAACGTGGTATAAATACAAGTGATTTAAGTGTGTTAAGTATGATTGCCGGCCGAATAGCGCCCATTAGTGTTGGCATCACTGATAAAGATTTGGTGCAAAATTTATGCAATATATGTCGGCGTTTATTAACGTTTACAAAATTGTATACATTTTGTATCACAATAGTTACATTTATTTATACATTTCAATTATTTTATATTAATAGTCAAATTAATTATGTTATCTTAATTGCTTTGCCTAACGCAATATTTTATACCATATCTTGTTATTATATTTATCCAATAATAATTTATCAAACCGTATACTATATTATTATAACATATTATTTAACCGCTAAAATCCTTGCCATTAATAAAAGTATTAAAGTGAATAAAGAAATTAGTCCAAGCGGATTCACCATGCTCAATCACATATATGTCGAGATTGACTTTTATAACTATAATTATTGGTCAATGAATTGTGTTGCCTATGGCTCACAATTAGCGCGATAATAAGTTTGCTACTATACTTGTCAATATTTGGCCATGTACCGCTTGTAATGAAGATCGTGTCCATGATTATTTGTATGTTTCTATTGGTTATAATCCACATCTCGTCCACACTTTATAATGAGGCAAACGTAACCTATATTTTGCTTAATTCACTCATTTCTCGCTCATATAATATAAAATTTATTATACGATACAAATTAAAGGTAAATTAAAAATACAATAAGTTATTATTAAAATTTTATTATATAATCAAATTTTCTCTCTCTCTCTCTCTCTCTCTCTCTCTCTCTCT
>CAJPIZ010000156.1:0-32102 GCA_905368565.1 Medioppia subpectinata
TGACGTTCAGAAATTCGCAACCTTTGATTAAAAAGTTTTTTTGGTAGGAAGACAAAGCACAGAATATTCTGTTATATTTTAGTTGCAAATTAATTTATTAGTGAATTGTCAACTAAATTCTCTCTCTCTCTCTCTCTCTCAAACACACACCCGCAATATAAACTCTCTTTCATTACATAATACTCGGAATAATATTTAATAAGAATTTATTTTTGTTATATTTTATAAATTAATCTAAAACTTTACCATTTTTATAATAAAATACATTTAATACTTATTAATCCTTTTGCTAGAAAATTACTTATTGTTAGCATTCATTTTAATCCAATTAAGCCATTAATATTAATTTCTTTTATGGTTATTATTTAAGTAAATTGTTTACTATGAAAAATAAATTACATTATAATAAACACATGCATTTCAATTTGACATTTATTTTATAAATAATTGACAATTATTAATTGTTTATAAAAGCATCATAACAATTTTTAAAATTATAATTATTATATTAATAATTAATTGTTTATTGTTTTACTCTCTATCTCTAACCTTTCCTCTTTTCTCTGTTTAATTTTATAATGCATTTAATAATTAAAATGTTTTATTATTATTATTTAACGAATATATATTTTATAATATTATTAGTGAACAACAGTCTATTATAATATGTCCATTAATATTATTTGTTCTAAGTTTGTAAGTGTTTAATATTCAAACTGAATACGATTTTAACACAAATTAATCACGTTATATATTAAAATATTTTATGAAATTACATTCTTTGCTAAATTATAGTAAATGTAATATATAATTATAATTATTGATCTTATTAAAATGTTTATTCTAGTGTAATTTAAATTGTGTTTTTAGTCATATTTATAATATTTTCTATTGATTTATCTTATTTATTTATGATTTCGTTTATAAAACAACAAAATTACATGTTTATTGACAATTGTTGAATCTATGTTATTTTTATTTACTATTTTGTTAATAATAAATATTTTAATAATATGTTCATAATGTGTTCTCATAAAAAAGTCATCAAATAATATTTATATTTTCTCTGTTGTCAATAGACATACAGTATGTTATATGACATGTCTAAAAGCAAAAGTTTAAATAATGTTTTTATTATATAAAACACATAATATTCTGTTATTGTATACAAAAGTGAAGGAATAAAAAGTAAAAAATCAAATCTAACATCAATTTATACTATGCTTTTGGGGTTTAGATTTTCAACACTAACTTTATTTAACAAAAAAGCTTTTTGACGAAAAAATAATTTAAAAAATTTTAAGATATTGCAAACTTATCGTAGGAATGAATGTCTCAAAAGGGAAATTATGTCATTTTCATTATAATACATGACATTTCTTTTAAAACTTATTATTTATTTCAACAACAACAGATTTTACGCAATTTTTAAAACTTATACTTTTAAGTAAACTCCACTTATATTATATAAAAACTTAGTTTAAACTTAAAATATGATAAATTTTTAAAATGGTTAAAAATATCTTTAAATGTTTAAATCTCAACGGTAGATATTATTAAATGCTTATTTTATATATTTTACCATCTAATCATGATTGATTTTAAACTAGCTATTATATATATTGATAAATTTATTCATTCATTCATTCTCTCTCTCTCTCTCTCTCTCTCTCTCTCTCTCTCTTTCTCGTTTACTGTGAATAACTGTATCCTTTATGGTATATTTATAGGAAGCATTTACTCGCAATGTTTCATCACTTGATCAACAAATAGTTTCGCTCTTTGAACACAGAATTTAATTAATAGTTTTGCAACTCTTTTATAAATAACGTTATTTATATTTAATGAGAAGATTTTATAAAATGTAGTTTACTATCGGAAAAACATGTAAAAAATTTATTTTACTCTAATATATTCACGTTTATTATAAAACCCATTTATAGAAGTAATCGATCGAAAAACACTACTTTTAATTAAGGGATGAGAGAGAGAGAGAGAGAGAGAGAGAGAGAGAATTTAGTTGACAATTCACTAATAAATTAATTTGCAACTAAAATATAACAGAATATTCTGTGCTTTGTCTTCCTACCAAAAAACTTTTTAATCAAAGGTTGCGAATTTCTGAACGTCAAATTTTTTGTAAAATATTACTAATTTTTAACAAATAATAATTTTGAGTAATTTAATTAATTTTAAAAGCAATTTATAAATGTATTATGAAACGAATTATATCACTAAATAAATATCAATAAATATCACTAATATCACTATGATAACTATTTACAAGTATTTTATTTGACAAATCCTGACAACATAATTTATATAAGCGCACTTAAATAAAATAATATTTAATAGCAATAATATTTCTTAGAATACGGCATTTGTAATTCAATTAGATAAAATTTAAAACTGATTTCTATTTTTAATTTTATCGTATAAACTAAAAAAGTATGTTTTATTTTGTACAATATGTTAAAGTTTACTGCAATACAGTTTTTCAAATGCTATATTCATTATACATTATATTAATGGATTTTTATGTAATGTGTTTCTATAAGTGTTTTGATTTAGTTATAATAACAATTAATGCAAAATTAATATAATTCATATAAGAAATTATGATTAAATGGAAGTAGTTTATACCCCAGACTGTACATTTTAATATTAAAAAAGGCTTAATTTAATATTAAAAAAGTATTAAAGTCTAAAAAATGAAAAAAATGAAACATAGTTTTTGGCCGCTAAAACACAGACAGACACACACACACATACAACGCAAACAGACTTTCTATTGACTCAACTCACATACAAAAACTCACTCACAGCAGGTAACCTATAATTACAAAAAGAGTCCATAAATTAAAAACGACTAAACTTTTTGAACTGAATTTTTTTCGCTACTAATTCTTAACTAAAACAAAAACATTTCTCCAAAAATATAACAAAATTGAACCAAAAAAATATTTTTATTCATTTCTAGCACAAACATAATTACATTTTCATAAACGTTCGACCGATTTATTTACATCTCATAGCAAAGCGAATACTGAGTGCACTGACATAAAAAAACATTATTTAGGTTAAAAAACAAATCTCAAAGTTTACACAAAAGTTGAAAATAGGCTAAAACAATAAAACCAGAATATTTATGTGCCAAATAAAATCCGTATAAATATGAGCACAATTTTGAGCCAAATATCATTCACTACATAATTTCGCGCAAACGATGGCTATACGTTCGATCCAATGCAACGCTGCAACACATAGACGAGTGATGGTTGGCCTAATGATGGAGATGAGCACATCGATGCGACAACTGGTAAAGAACTCGGTGGCGGTGATGTCTGGCTATATGGATGAATCGAACGATACGAAAGCGGACGAGATGTTTATGGCGTTCAAGTCTGAGTTGGAGCGAGTGGTGGCGAACGTTAACGATGCGATGCCCTACATGATGATGAGCAGCAGTGGTGGCGAGTCAACTGAACAGGTGGTGGCGAATACAGCAGTGGTGGTGGCTAACAGCTCAGGCAATGATGGAGTGGAGAACGCATCGGGCGAGTCGAGTGGAAATGGAATGGTATTTGCTGTGGCGACACAAACATCAATGGCCAACAGAGATATCGTTTGCATCGACATCGCAGACGAACCATCAGAGGACACAGACGAGTGCGCCGCCAAGAGGATGCGAAACACACCAGAGCCAACAGAGAGCACCAATGGAGTGGAGTCATCACACATACTTGCATAAACCATTCATTGATATAATGTAATTTTTAATTTTTATATTTACTCAATAAAATTTTTTATGCATTGAAATCGCAATTGTTTTTCATTTATATATTTTCGCACACATATTTCAAAACAAATCGTAATGAGTTGTATTTTTGAAATAGAAAAAATTGAATAACTTTTATTCTAATTAATTTTTTCAAATTTTTTTTCAATACAAGTACTCAACTTTTGAAAAGAAAAATAATCTGAAAATTTAATTAAAATCGGTTAAGAAATAGACATAAAAAAATTTACACTTTTTAAAACAAATTTCAAAACTAAATTCAAATATAACTCCAGTACAATGCATACAATAGGAAAATAATATATGTTTTCAAAGCATAAAAACATTTTCAAACATAATTCCATTCAATACATTGCTTTAGTGGAGAAATGCAGACGGAGTGCAACACAAATCCATCATCGGCCGGTCGCACCAGACATAATATAAGTAGTGTAAGATAGAAACTGAACACAAAGCCACGCCACCTAAGCCACGCCACCTATACTAAAATTTTATATTTCGTTAAAAATAATAATTTTATGCATAATTATTATTGTTATGACCCGTAATTAACGAATTTTTGATTAAAATGTTTAAAAATCTAATTTTATTGAAATTTTTAAAAATAAATTAATATATTTAATTTTTCAGTGCCGCGACGTGTCAACCATCTCTACGAGTCGCATAATTGAACAAATGAAGCCGCGGAGGTCTGCACTAAATAAACCGCGTCTAACAAAACACGGCATTGGTCACCGTATTAACTTTAATGTAGGTCAGCCAACCGTTGTGGAGAATAAATTTTATCACCCACCTCCTCACCAAGTATCTCCCGGAGTATTTAAGCACAAGTCACCTCTGGTCATTGCATCACAATGAATCCAGTAGAGCGACAACAACTTCAGAAAAAAATTAGATTATATAGCGAATTATTAGATAAAGAGAAGTCGTATATTACTGACCTAGTTCTCAAGTTTTACGGGAACGAAATTGGAATACGCCGGCCATTTACTGTTAACGGTCGCGAACACCCTCGTCTGTATATTGTAATCAACGAGACAACAATACCCCCAGGACTTGCAGTAGTGCAGAGTGCGCTCAACGACTTATTTAGGCATGGACTCTACGACGACCCCCCAACTCGATGATAATATGGGCCGCCGCTTTCGGCGTGTATTCGAAGACGTCTACGAACTATTTAATGTTCTGCCTGAGGAAATCGTTTCGGTGGCGGTCACGCTGTATGGCCGCAAGTGGTACTTATATCGTACAAAGCAAAGCGCACGGAGAGTTTTTCGTCTCGACACACATGATGGCGAATATACTGACGAAGACAATGAACTGATAGAGGAAGTTGCCGACCTACTTGACGCCTATAAAATTGATACTCTGTAATTATCTATAATAAATTTGATTTGATTTTTCTTTTATAAACAAACGTCAAATTTGTTTTCATTTGTGCAAATAAACAGTTGACATGCGTGCATTTGCAACGACTCATTTCATGTATAATAGTGAACTAAATCTATCTATCATTCAAGTGAAAAATGTATTTCTCTCCACAACTGTCGCGCGATTTAAAAGACTTTTTTTACGGTCGCGTATAAAATAATTGATCAAATGCCGAACGACGAGGAGAGGCTTGTGGCCCACTTTGCCGACATGTGTTTTGAAATCCTCCGGCCCTATATCAATCATCGCAACGAAGAAATCAGGACCATTCAAATCCTGTCGAGCGGGCGAACACATAGAGAGACGAATGTGTTTTTGCGTGAATTGCGTCTATTATTAAATAACGATTAATAATCATCATAAATAATGTATTATTTAAATTCTCAACAACAAGCGTATTATAAATATTTATTTCAGTTATATATAAATATTCTAGACAATTTACCCAACTATTGCAGAGGGTATAAAGTATCTTTATTATCACGCGATTGGTTAATTTGTCGACCGTTTTGGATCGAGGAGGGGATACTCGTGAGACGCATACTGCTTATATGCAATGGTAACGAGCCGAGCGACGATGACCTAAATCTATGCGATTTAGTCACTGAACTCTTAGACGACGCCTCGCAACAACATATTCAATACACGATTGGCTCAATTCCGTACACATCATTGAAATTCCATAACAGGTTTGCCGCGCATTGCGTCGAAATTGAATATTAGTTTTTGTGCGCACATCTATGCATACAAAAATGTGTGTGTATAAAAATACTTAAACATTCACACCAAAACACATCGTACAATCGAGACTCGCCGAGAATCAGTTGATATAAAACAATGTCTCCCAACAATACTAATTCACTCCCAGCTGCTGGCCAACCAATGTCACCGCCCCAGCCGTCTCCCGTTGTGTCGACAACGGAGCCGCTCCCGTTTGGTTCACCGGTTGATCTTCGCAAAAACCCTCTGGTGATGCCGACCGCGAATGCAATAACAACCGCTTGGCGCAGTTTTGCCACAAAGCGAGCTCTGTATACACACATCGCGTCTGTGAGTAGACAGTCGACCACTCAACGTTACCAGAACTCGTATTTGCGAGAACAAGTGCAAATACAACAACAAGAGATCAATTTCTACAAAGCGCACGTCACCCAATTAAGAGCTGCATTAGTCGCTGCTGGTGTCACTCTACCGCCACTCGCACCCGCTGTGTCACCGCCAGGACCACTGCTATTGGGCACAGCTGGCGACAACCAATCCGCGTCTCCTCTATCAATTTTGGAACAGGCACTACGCCGACCTAATTTATCGCCCGCGGCGCAGACACAGCCGAGTCCGGCTCCCCCGATTCTGATTGGGGTCAATGCAAGTCTCGCGGCGCCGGAGTTATTGCCTGCATCGCCTAATGGTTCGCCGCTGACTGTCCTCAATTTCAACCCAAATACTGGCGCCGGGGAGCGGTTCGTGCTCTACAAAACTCAATGCGACTAATCGGGGACGAGAGACACTGATGACCTACATATATTGATAAGGTTTAATACTTATTATTTGATTATATTTATTAAATATATTATACTATTACTAATATATAAACACAATAATCACTATATACTCAATTTATATAAATTAATGACTGATTTCAAATGTATTTTCAAGAGTACAATTTTTATTTATGAATAAATTACGTATTTAACCTACATTTGTGTCATTATTTATAATAATATATCATTTTAATTCACAAACCCCTAAAGACTTTTTTTTATATAATTTCTGAGGCCATGTCTGATAAAAAATATATGTTTGAAATTTTTATTTTTATCGGCTGTGACCACTGATATTATATAAAATACATTTCAACGCAGGCGCAGAACATTTAAAATACAAAGTATAAATAACAGGTAAATTTATAAATATATTATCATTTGTTGTAACAATACAGCAGAACTATGTCTAAACGCAGTTACGATAAGGGAAATTTTCCTGACTATACTGATGGACTGTCTTTCGCTTTGCCGTCGACTCGAGACCGCGGACTGACTGGCGTCGCCATTTCGCAAGGAATTGGCACTTTCAAGACGTTCGCGTATAAGCGGCCGGTGGTTTCGTTCAATTTTGCCGATCAATACTCGATGCGATTCCCGCTTGACGAAGTAAAGTTTTTCATCGAACGTATCAAAGAGCGCGGCGACAAATCATCCGACTGGCTCAACAATTTCTCGAACGCGAGATCCAATCTGGTATACGCGAGCAATGCGCAATACTCAACGCTTACGAAATCAACCATCGACTCGTCTAAAGTGTTTGGCGTTGAGTTGTCCAACACCGAGGCCGACGAGTTTGTCAAAATGGAAAACATTATCATGTTTTTCATGAAACACCAGAAAGATACGAACGAAGAAATTCAAGACACTCTGTACAACATTTTGATTGCCGCCTTGGATGAACGAGTCTCGAAACTTATGGTGTTCGAGTGCACTGAATGCGCTTCGTTGGGAAATTTCTCTATGGCTCACGACTGCCCCAAACGCTGGAACTACCACCCGATAGCGCTGATCGAGGGCTATGTCAAGCAATGTATTGACGACGCGTACGGTGTGGTGGAGAAGTATATGCCGGTTATAATGCGAGGCCTATTCGTCACCGATCGCGAACAGATTGACTACAATGCATTCCTGTTGACCGCCCGCGACGATCACCAGCGCTTGAGAATGCATCTCGTTAACGAACACGACTGGAAAACAGCCAACGGTACTGCGATTAAAACATTCTGGAATGATTTGGTAGCTTTCGCCGATGGAAACCTATTTTAACTAAAATGCTTGATATGATAATTATAATATTTTTATATACCATTTATATAACAATTTTATACATTTTTTAAATTTTTTAAAATTTTGGTGCCGGTAAATAATAAATTGTTTGCATTTAAAATTATTTGTGTTAGATTTTATTTTTACAAATTTGAATACAAAATTATGTAAACTCAAAGCTCGTAAAATCAAAACTATAAAAACTCGACACAATTTGTATTTCACATCATTTTCAACAATGTCTTTAAATAAAAAACTTATACCAATAAAATCTAACTTTGATAGTTCAGTTTGTATTACAGATTATCATTTGATTAATGATTTTGTTAAAATCGTTGTAACTATAACTAGAAAATTTGACGACACTTTTACTATAAACGATGCATTTCGTCAGTCAGATTCAATGATTAATGAATTATTTGTTGAAAAAAATTTCAAAACTGTTTATAATAGAAACAGATGCGTAATAAAATATATTCGTAAAAAGTGAATAAAAACCAAAATGTGTACAACATTTATTTCATTTGTAATTCAGAATGGCAAACAAAACGCTTCTCGAGATTGTGATTCCACCGAACTCGTACGAAAATCTTAAGAAACTTGTATTGCGAGTAGAACATGGATTGATTCAATTGTGCTTTGAAGTGACTGGCGATTCAACTCTGAATTTGTGTTACGCCGAGGCGCACACACTGTTGGAGAAGCTAAAACATCGCCGCCGGCCGTCAATTACTCCAAACTTTAGCGGTGGTGGTCGCGATTTGTTCGTACATTTCACCGACACCCAGTACGTCATTTCAGTTATAGAGAAAGGCGCGGTCACCGGAGTCTCGCTATGCAACGAAGAATACATTGTACTAATGGAGTGCTACGAGATTATCAAATTCATTCTCGACCGGCACACATTGTACGACAACGCGGTGGTCGAACAACTGGTCTCCGGCACTTATTCGTACACTGTGTACGAGGCAATGATTGCGAGCGGTATTCCGATACATCGCAAGAGTATTGCAAAATATCTTTGCGACCTGCCGGGCGTGAGCTCGATTTTCTCCCTCAGGTTTGACCGACTAATGAAAATACTAAACTATAGTGACGACTATCGCAAGAAGAATTCAACCGAATTTGTACCTGAAATGATGAAAAATCTCAAATTGCTTGAGGGCGACATTATGCATTATCACGAAAACAGAGGCGGTCCCGTAAGCATGGTCTACAACCTGTGGAAGGCATTCTCTACAATTGTTTCTTATCAAATCAAAATAATGTAACCTAAATTATAATAAAAACTTTGCTATATAAACCTTAAAATCATTTGTATTTTATTTCATTTCCAACCATGTCTACCACAGGTAAACTTGAGGTAGAAAAAGTTATAATTGGTGTTGTGGAGAGAAGTAGTCGAAGGTATCGTTTGAAAGAACAGTGTGTTAAATTTAAGTTAAATTTTCGTTTCAATAGTTCAAACACAGAGTTTAATATTCTCGATGTGATTGAAGAAGTTGAAAATGCGTTTAAATCTATGATTAGTGATTTAATAAACAACGAAAAGTTAAAACCTAACGATAAAATCCGTATATCGTTACGCAACAGTGCTCTAGATAATGACATTCATGTGCCATTTATTGATATAAAAAACTATAATGTTGACCTATTAATCAATCAAATTTTGAAAGTTTCGCAAAGCAAAAAAGAATTTATTATCACTAATGAAAATGAACTTGACGTAATATTTGTAAATATGCCTGAGGTGGGTGGGCGGAATAAGTCGGTATCTATAAATTTAGATCATTGGCGCAAAACATCAACAAAAATCGTACGAATAAAAAAAGAGAGCGATGGCATCTGTTTGGCGAGAGCTGTAATTGTCTCGAAAGCATATATCGACACAAATTCTAAAAAAGAATTTCGTAAATATAGAGAGCTTAATAGCAAATTGCAAACATACGAAGCAAAATGCTTAATCAAAAATGCCGGCGTTTTAGAAGAAGAAAAACAAGACCCATTCAAAGCGTTACCAAAATTTCAACGATATTACAAAAATGAATACCAAATTATTGCCGTCTCTCCACCAAACAAGTTTGTTTATGTCGGCGACCAATGCGATAAACAAATTTATATATTAATTATCGACCAACACGCCGATAGTCTACTCTCGATGACTGCATTTTTGAAAACATCGTATTTTTGCAAAAAATGTTTGAAAGGATACGACAACAAAAATAAACATCGATGTAAAACCTCGTGTTATAACTGTCAATCGGATGAGGTATGTGAACCGTCAGTTAAACAACAGTGTAGTGATTGTAAATTATTTTTTGTATCGGATGTATGTTTGCATAACCATAAACATGTCACGAAAACTTGTGGAATTTACATTTACTGTCAAACATGCAACAGAATTGTATTTGCGAAAACTCATTTGTGTGGAAAACATAAGTGTAAATTTTGCAAAAAGATTGTGACTAATGATCATAAATGTTATGTGCAGCGATTAAATAAATCAAAACTGATAAATGAAGACAATATGCTGAAAGTATTTTTGTTTTATGATTTTGAATGTTTTATATCTGAACAACTTGGTGATGATGCAATCCATAAGCCGTGTCTGTGTGTCACTCAAACATGTTGTGTTTTTTGTTGGAGTCCCGTGCGTAAAGAAAAATTTTTATCTTATTGTCATTTCTGTAACGGAAAGGAAATGATATTTAACGGTTTTGACACTATCGATCAATTTGCTAAATATTTATTTCTAGATTATCAAAAATATCTGAATGAACGCCGAGTAGCGTTAAAATTAACGCGACCTATAAATGTCATAGCTATCGCGCACAATAGCAAAAGTTACGATTGTCAGTTTATTGTAAAATATTGTGTTGAAAACGGATACAAACCACAAATCATTAAAAAAGGCAATAAAATTTTATCAATGAATATTGTTAATATAAAGTTTATTGATTCGTTAAATTTTTTGCCAATGGCTCTGAAGAATATTCCAAAAACATTTGGTTTTGCCGAAAATGAATTGAAAGGTGATTTCCCACATTTATTCAATAAGCCATCTAATTGGTTTTATAACGGCACGTGGCCATCACTCGACTATTACGATATAGACAATAAGAGCGTTGAAGAGCGAGGCAAATTTGTTATTTGGCACGAAAGTAAGAAACACAAAACATTTAATTTTAATTACGAATTAGAGAAATATTGTAAAAGTGACGTCAGAATACTTATGAAAGGTATTATGATATTTCGCGACAATTGGATTTCGAGCACTGGTCTCGACTGTTTCACACGAAACATCACTCTCCCGCAAAGTGTTATGGAATCGTTTACTGCAAACTATTTAAAACGAGGACAAATTGCCATTATTCCGCAGAACGGGTACGAGCCATGGAGAAATATTTCATACGTGAGCCAAGTGTGGTTAGATTTGTTGCAGCAACAACGCAATTTTACTATTCAAAGAGAAATGAAAATTGGATCGTATTATGCCGACGGTTTTATACCAGAAACAAGAGAAGTGTTTGAATTTTACGGTTGTTTTTGGCACGGATGTAAAAAATGTTTCCCCTCAAAGCGAACATTCATTGAGAATTCATTTAAAAATCAAACTATTGAACAATTATTTTATAAAACATTGAACAAAGAAGAGTATTATCGACGAGAAAAGTTGACGTTAACTAAAATATGGGAGTGTGACTTTAATGAGTATATGAATAGTAGCGATGAGTTGAAATTGTTTCTCGAAAATCATTTACGATCACAGAAACAATGCACATTTCCTCCAATTAATCCACGCAATGCATTGTACGGTGGACGAGTAAATGCAGCTAAACTGTTCCACAAAGTATTGTCACCGGGAGAGAGAATTTTATATTACGACTTTACATCACTCTATCCCTTTGTATGCAAAACAAAACATTATCCTTTAGGACATCCGGAAATTTATAAAAATCCGTGCTCAAAAAACATTGACAATTATGAGGGATTAATATTTTGTAAAATATTACCACCGACAAAGCTTTACTTTCCCGTATTAGCGTGTAAAATTGACGATCAAAATATGTATACTTTATGCCACGAATGTGCAAAACTGCAACAGACATCTGAGTGCATGCATTCAAACGATGATAGATGCCTAATTGGGACATGGGTTTCCGTTGAATTGCAACTTGCGCTGACAATGGGATATCAGATTCAAGAAGTTTATGAAGTTTGGCATTTTACCCGAATATCGCCCGGAGGTGCGGGTGGCCTATTTTCAAATTTTATTAATGATTGCATCAAAGAGAAAGTAGAGGCAAGTGATTTTCCGCACCCTGACATGTCAGTTGATGATAAACAAAACTACATCGCTCAATATCTGGAACACGAAAATATCCAATTAGATGTAAATAATATTGTACTAAATAACGGGAGAAGAGCAGTCGGGAAATTAAAAGCAAATTCATTTTGGGGCAAGTTTGCGCAAAATGTAAATTTAATGAAAAAAGTTGAATTTATCGATGAACCTGAATTGTTTTTTCGAATGCTATCCGACGACACAATTGAAGTGGACGACGCGTTTTTAATAAGCGAGGAATATCTCCAAATTCAATATAGTAAGCGAAATTTATTCAAAAGTGATTGCAAACATTCAAATGTAATAATTGCATCATATGTTACGGCGCACGCCCGCTGTGAATTATATAAATTATTAAACGAATTAGGAACAAGATGTCTCTACTATGACACCGATTCTGTCGTTTTCACACATAAACCTCACGAAGACTGTCCACCGCTTGGTAATTACTTAGGGCAACTCACCGATGAAATTGCAACAATAAAAGAACCGAATAATTATATAACACAATTTGTTAGTTGTGGTGCGAAAAATTATGCATACGAAGTATATAATCCTGATTCGAATGATAAGGCTTATGTGTGTAAAGTTAAAGGTTTAACGCTAAATTTTTCTACAAACTCTGTCGTGAATTTTGATGTCATGAAGAAATTACTGGACGAGTTTATTGAAAACAATAACCGCGACGAAGTGTCTGTACCACAAATGAGAATTCTTCCAAATCATTTTTATAACGTGAAGACAGTACGTAAAGACAAAGTGTATAGAATAACATATCAGAGGAGAATTTTATTGAAAGATTACACAACGCGTCCCTATGGTTATAAAGAATAACATTGGGATCACAACAAAATGCGTTTAAACGATTTAAAATTTAATCATCCGTTCACGTGTGTAGTTTCGGGTAGTACTTCGAGTGGTAAAACAGTTTTTGTCCAACAATTCTTATCAAATTGGAAACATTTAATAAAGTGCAATGCAAAAACATTACGTGTTCTATGGTTTTACTCGGAAATGCAATCGGCTTATACTAAATCTTATAAAAACTTAATAATTAAGTATATTTCGGGTAAACCAGATGATAAACTAATGGTTAAATTCCGACCTAATCTCGTAGTGCTTGACGATCTCATGGAAGAGATGAAAAGTGATGACTCGCTGAGCACATTGTTTACGAGAAAATGTCATCACAGACAAATTAGTGTTATATTTTTAATTCAAAACCTGTTCATACAAGGAAAAGTGATGCGAAATATATCGCTCAATACTCATTATTTTGTTGTCATGAAAAATCCTCGCGCCGCCGGACAAGTTGAAATATTTGTGCGCCAAATTCATCCACACCATGTGAAAAAAGTTATGAAAATTTTCGCCAGAGCAACAAGAAAACCGTTTTCATATTTAATATTTGATTTGCACCCGATGAGTAACGACCGGTACAGACTTCGGTCGCGAATCCACCGTCAAGAATTGCCACGCAAATTGCGCAAACTCGTTAAAACAAGTGCACCAATTGTGTATCAGTTTTAATAATGACGCCTTCAGAGGATCTGATGAAAGTGCTGCCAATGCTAAAGATTGTTTCTCTACTAAAGACAGCATCGAGAAACGACTTTTTAGATAAAATAGGCGGAGACGAAACGTTTTACAGAGGAGTTGGCGAAATTGTTAACAACTATTTAAATGGGAAAATTCGCTTGAGAAATACTCATTCAAAGCGTATGCTTCGCCATCGTAAGATATTTAAAAAGTTTTTAAACAAAAACAATTTCACTAGTGCTAATAAACGAGCCCGAGTTGTGAAGCAAATTGGATCCGGTCTGCCTTTGCTTATTCCTGCCGCTGTAACTGTCATTGATTTATTGTTGGGACTATTGAGCGATAAAAAATGAATGATGACTTTAAAGAGTTTGTTATGCTGCCTAGCGATATTGTGGATCGAATGTACGGCGAGCGCGATATGGGCGATCCGCCGTTGTCTCCACCACAACCTACGCAACGATCCGATGCAGTGCAACTACCCGTAACTATGGTTGGCGGTGGGAGAGCGGCGAAACGACGGGCGACCGACAATTCACGTACCAACGCCGCGGACGTACACTCAACAAGTATTGAGTCACCGGTTCCTATTGATGCCGACGATGAAAGCAGCGATACTTTAAACGATAATGACACTGGCGTGGATGTGTTTCGTAAAATGTCTAAACCAGCGGTCGCTGCTGCCGACGTCGCAACGGTCAAACCTCGCGCCAAACGTGTTGACAATACGTACAAGTTGGCGAAACTCGCGTTATTGCTCGCCGGCAATAAGGCTTACAACGAAAAGTTTGAAATTCAAGGACCGGATGGGCGATACATTGAGGGCACAGACGTGTGCAAATTCATGAAATATGCCATTCGCAAAACAACAAAATTTCCAAACTTGGATCATTACGTCTCGCAAATGAATAAACTGACGGCAAATCTGAGCGATGTAATTGCGAACCCAAAACTCATGGACGCTGTGGGTGATGCGAGTATCAATATGCCGTCGTCGTCGACGTCGTGGCGTGCAAAGCCGGTCAAAGCAAATGTTAAAACACCAAAAGCACCGAAAAAGATTTCAGCGTTAAAATCTGCCACCCAAATGAATATCAAAGTAGACGGTGTTAAGCTTAATAATTTAAAGCGTAAATTTGATTTTAGCGATGAAGAGACAAATGGCGCTACAGATTTGGGGCGAAAAATCTTTGCAATGGATATTGGCGAGGACACTCTGCGACGCGGCGATGGCACCAACAACGGGCACAATACATCGCCAGTGAATCCGCAGACAAAGTCCGCTGCCAAATCACAACAGTTGGACTTTAGCGGACTCAACGGTTTGTGGGAACCGCTGGCTTTCAAATGAATTCACTATTATCTAAAATCTATTTTAATGTTTCAAATCCGGGATCTTTTGGTGGTGTGAATAGATTATATAATGAAGCGATAAAAGTCGAGCCGAACATCACCTTAGGTGATGTTAAAAATTGGTTAAAAAACATTAATGCGTATACTCTCCATAAGCAAACTATAACCAATTTTAAACGTAATCGAATTCTAGTTGACAATATTAATCAACAATTAGAATGCGATTTGATTGACTTTACTAAAATTTCTCGTTTCAACAATAATTATAAGTATTTAATCACTATAATCGATTGTTTTTCGAAATATTTGTATGTTTATCCTATACGTAATAAAACTTCTGCTGAACTTATTTCTGTGTTTAAAAAGTTATTCACTAAAGTGATACCACAATATATACGTACGGACAGAGGTCTCGAGTTCAACAATACGGATGTGAAAAAGTTATTTCGTCGGAATAATGTATTATTTTTCACATCAAATGATGTGAAAATAAAGTGCGCAATTGTTGAACGTGTTAATCGTACACTCAAATTAAAGATCCATCGCTATTTTTCACATAAATTAACAAATCGATATATAGATGTGCTGGATAAGTTTGTGTTTAGTTATAATAATTCGCTGCATCGATCTATTGGCATGAAACCTGCCGAGGTCACGGCAGATAATAGACAACAAGTTTTTCAAAATCGTTATAATGCAAAAAATTATAAAGAAATATTCCGGAAATCATCTCGACGTAAACAATTTATTTCACCAAAAACTAATGTGCGAATTAAGTATGACCTGAATAAAGGTTTTGATAAATCGTATTACCCGCTATGGTCGGACAGAGTGTATAAAGTGGACGAAATAATAACTAAGCCGGTTAGTTCTGTGGTGAAAGTGAGCAGTGAAGGTGAAAAGGTGAAGCAATCATTTTATCCTCAAGAAGTGCAGCAAATTGGAGACAATCCCGAATACCGTATTGAAAAAATAATTAAGTATCGGAGGAGAGAGGGAATAAGAGAAGCATTCGTAAAGTTTATTGGATACCCTACAAAGGATAATCGATGGATACCTGCGACCCAAATCCGTTCCTCTCGGCGCCCGCGGCGGAACCATCAACAACAGAAACTCAATTTAGTAAAGAAGAAAAATGCTACAACATACAAATAAGTGTACTTATTATTGTAATATTCGCGTGTATATTGAATTTATCGTTTTCAAACGACGACACGAGAATGTGGACAATATTACTCTCCAGTTGTTTAGGAATCGTGCTTCCGACCCCTCGCATTAAAAGTTACAACAACACCAACAAATACAATACCCACAGTTTTCGCAAAGATGTCTGAATTACCTGACGAAGATTATATATATCTGTCGAGCAATGTGACGCTCAACGATGGAGAACAGACGGCAAATAAAATATATAACTTCAACACACATTTGCCTGAAAAGAAATATTATGACGACAGTTACGAAGTCGGCATAGCGGAAATTTCGTACACTAAAAGCTGGACAACATTTCCTGCCGGAGAAGAAATTTCCTTTTTTATGGTTATGAGTGATGGCGTAACGAGAAATATTGATAATTATAAAATTACATTAAATCAATATAAGAATTATAAAAATATTAATGAAATTAACGAGGAAATTAATACTCTAATAGCGCTGGCATCCTCCGGGAATAAAACAATTCTCGGAACTGGACCCAGATTTTTAATACAAGATAATCTACAATTGTGTTCATATGGATTAACAAAAGATCTTTGCCGCGTCTATCCTCGTCTTAGTCGTAACTTAGCCGAAATTTTTGGTATTTTTGATAACGAGATTACGCCAATTGATGAACATAATTTTCGCAAATTTGTTCAACAAGGTGGCGACATTATCGGTAAATTTGAACCAATGCTATTTGAACTCCCCGGACTATTTGTTTACACAGATATTATTAAACCTGTTATTGTTGGGAACACTAAAGCGCCGTTGTTGCGAATTGTTGAAGTGCCACACAATACTCAATTTAACGAGCAAGTAACAATTAAATATCAAATACCTTTTTACAATTCGTTAAGTCATTTTGAGTTTGAAAATATTAGGTTTCACATTAGAGCTGACTCGGGAGAATATGTGCCGCTCTTGTTTGGACGTATATTTATAATACTTCATATTCGCAAGAAGCGTCATGCTTTGTAAATATATTCCGTGTGTCTACACATGCATTTTAATTATTATAGCAATAATATATATTGTATGTGTTGTGGTGATTAATATTAATATGGCTAATACTCGGATAATATATTTGCCTCATTATAATGCGTTTAACGTTTCTAATAAATATAAACGTCTGGTGTCACCACTCGAAGTGGGAAACGAACTCGGGAATTTTGTTCATCATTTCAATGATTTGTTGCATTTTCCCGATGACACAGTTGTGGGCGTCGCCACAATTCAATACCGTGTATGGTGGAAGAATATTCGATTAAATCAAAAAATACGCTATGAAGATACAGAAAATTCGAGTACAAAATATAATAGTAGTGTATTGCGAGCTGGTTATTATAGCGATATTGACCAATTGCTTACTGCATTGAATAAACAATTTCAATCATTAACAATATCGAGTGGTAATAATATTAAGTTAATAACCAAACCTCGATTGGAAATTAATAATGAGACTAACAAAGTTATTTTATACCCTGGACGTAGTAAATTACGTAACGAAGATATCTATTCGAATATTATACCCGTTTTCACAGACAGTGTACGTAAAATGTTGGGCTTTAATTCGAGTGATGAACGCAATGGACTTAAAACTGATATAATAATTGAATTGAAGGAATTTAACGCCACAAAGAAAATATTATCTATTGATGCGGAAAATTACCCTAATATACCTATAATAACAACATTAAAAATATACACAGATATTGTAGAGCCGCGTTGCATTGGAAATAAATTTGAACGCATTTTGTGTACAATTCCTGTTCCGCCGAAAGCTGTGTATAAGCAAACTGTTACACATAATATTAATAATATAACATTTTGTAAGTTATCTCATTACAAATTTGATCACATACGAGTATACATCACCGATTTGTACGACGAAATTGTGAATTTTGATCAGAGAAGCTCGACAATTGTCGGTTTAATGTTTAAATATTAAACTAAAAAACACTTATAAAATGGCATCGCTCGAAACATATTACGTGAATCAAGCCGGAAATGGTCTAGGATATTTTTCCGGAAATCGCCGTTTTCGACAAACGGGTAAAGGAATATTTAGAAATATTTGGAATTACGGTATGAAACCGCTAGTGTCGTATTTGGGAAAGCAACTGCTGAGCACAGGACATGATGTGGCAAACGATCTAATGGAGGGCGCCACAATTCGCGATTCAATAAAAACACGAGGCAAGCGGACGCTGCAGAACATTTCAGGAGATTTGGCCAAACGCGCAACACAGTTTGAACAAACAGGAACAGGTATTGACATAATCTCAGCGATGGCTAAACGAAGAAGATTCCCTGGCCGCAGACGTCGCCCAGCAGTCAAACAGCGAGGGAGTGGAGGTATTTTTGCAAAACAAAGTGAGCCAACTTTGAGTTTACTTCCTAAGGCGAAAAAGCGGTCGACAGGTCGAAAGAGACGAAACGTGAATAGCGGAAAGAGACGTGCGTCGAAAATACGCTATAGTACGATATTTTAGCACAAACAATGGCGGTCCAACAACGTCACCAAACACCACCTGTCACTGCATTGCCGCAGTTTGATTTATTCAGCACTTTGCCTGTACAGACAAGTATTGAAAATGTGCGCATCGATTTAGTGCGCCCAACGTCGCAACTAAACACCGGCGGGTATATTGAATATAATGTGTTTAACAACTATAACGAGTATGTGAAATTGGAGGATATACGTTTGTACGCAAAATTCAGAGTTAAACTATCGAAAGATGATCACTCACTTCTTACAAAAAACGATTGGAATAATGTGTCTATCATTAACAATGTGCTGCATTCTCTATGGCAACAAGTTGACTTATCTATAAATGACGAACAAATCACGAAATCACTGCTAACTTATTCTCAAAAAGCGTACATAAATTCGCTACTATATTCATCGACTGATGCGGCGAATACGTTCCCCGAAACAGCTGGCTTTTATGCCGACGATGAGGCGACACATCGAATTGGTTTTTCGCGAAAACGAAGTGAACTGATTGCACCGTCAGGTAACGAAACAAACTTGAGGTATCGCGGTAAGCGCAGTAAACGAACAATAGACACGACCGATGATGCGGAAGAAGCAGAACGAAATCGAATAGCTAAGCGATTAGCCGATGAAGCTGCAAGGGGTAGCAGAGATGAACGCAGCACCGGGGATAATTCCCAGCTTGCGAGTAATTCAAATGGGACCGGCGGCGGTGCTGGCGGTGCTGGTGGTGCTGGTGGTGCTGGTGGTGGTGCAGGGACATCTGGAACCGGTGGTGGTGGTGGTGGTGGTGGCGGTAGTAGTAACAATGTCGGCAATGGTGCTCCACCTAACGTGCGCCCACCTCCCGATTTGTCGCAAATGCCACTGAATCACCAAAATGATCAACATACGGTGGATTCGGCAATATGCCATCAGCATGATTTTACAGCAGACACTGGTTCGTGTGTAGAATATTGCGGGCGCCTCCATCTTGACCTATTAACACAATTCAAGTACCTGATGGGCAATACAAAATTGTACTTTAAATTTGTACAGAATAAGCCAGAGTTTGTGTTTATGTTGAAAGACCTACATCTTCGACCTGAAATTGAGTTCACTGACGTTCACTTGATTGTGCCTAAATGTATTGTCTCCGAAGATTTGGTGGTGGCGCACAATAAGGCATTAAGCATTGCGCCGGCTAGGTATGACATTGCACGGTTTGAGGTTCGGTCGCATACAATCGATACGGGNGCATACAATCGATACGGGCGTGACGAATAAAAATATTGAAAATGTCATCACAGGGCAAATTCCGAGAAAAATATTTGTGGCTCTTGTCGACAACGACGCATACAACGGATCGTATAGCAAGAATCCGTACAACTATAAGACATATGATGTGTCTAATTTGATATGTTTTGTGAATGGCGTGCGTCACGAGTATAGACCTGATTTCGAAAGGAATATGTGTTTGCGCGAATATCTCGGTTTGTGCCAAACTGTTAACCAAGACGACTACAGTAACCGCATGAGAGTGAATTTAGGAAATTATACAGAAGGCCATACAATTTACGGATTCGATCTGACGCCAGATGGTAGTGATTGCTGCTCAGCAGCCGGGTTTACATCTATACCGCAAGATGGTGTCGTGCGCTTTGAGGTGCAGTTCCAGCACCAGACTCCCAATCCTATAAATATGCTATTCTTTTGTGAATTTAATAATCAATTACTAATTGGCGCGGATAGAGTACCAATTAAAAATTACTAACAATGGATTGCGAAACTATAGACTCGTTGCTCAGAGGTATGAATAATTATTTGGGAACGTTTGCCAGAGATGAGATAAATTTCACGATTAAACCAAACACAGGTTTAATTGTGAATACAGATCCGCGGGCGGAGCCAGGCGAGCATTGGGTTGCATTTTATAAGAACACCGACGGGAGTGTAGAGTACTTTGACCCGTACGGGCTGCCGCCCCTACACTCGGAGTTTCGCGAGTTCATCACAAACAATTCAACTGGTATTTCGACACGAAATGAATCTCAACTACAATGCGTCGAATGTGTAACCTGCGGCTATTATTGTGTACTGTATATGAAGTACAGGTGCAGTGGTTATTCGCTGACCGACTTTATATCGCAATTTACTCGTGACCCATATATCAATGATATTATTGTTCGTAAAAAACACGCAAAACCTGTTGCCAACAGCGGCCGCTCGAGTATAAAAGCAAGTGTCTTCTCTTAGACAGCAAGAGTCTAACCTTAAACGTGCCATCATGCCTCCGCTACTAAGCGAACGACAAAAGAATTTTATTCCCGCATTCATAGAACCACGTATGTATAAAGCAATTCAATTGTATTTTATAGATTGTATTAACAATGTGTTTTATAGTTGTAGCTGAAGTCCAGTTCAGAGTTGTTACAGTATTTTACGACACGACGGATCGCCATCAAGCGGACTATGCACGCGGTATAAATATGGTGGATATTGAAGACATGGAGATCGAGTTAGTAGATGTCGCATTATTACAGCCACCGCCACCGATTCTACCAGTAGTTGTGGTTGAAACTAATGGTCGAGTCACGGCTCGCGTGGTTGGAATTGATAACGAAAAAATTGATGAATTGTTTTCAGCATTTTAATACATACATATATAAGCTTTGATTTAATGTTTAAACAAATTAATAAAACATTCTTAAACTTAATGTGTTTAATTATTTTTGCGGAGTATAAAATGATTGTAATTTTATACTAAAGTATCAGATGCCAGCGTGACAATGTTTGGATCGGATGACAATTGTTTGTTAAGATGGTTATAACTATTATTTCATACAAAAGGTATTCATGTTTAATGTCCATTTATTTGTATTAACATTTTGTTTGCTTGAGAAAATTAGAAAAAATTATTACCATATATTACGATAGCTGTGATGACGATCAAGTTGTCTATAAGTTACATATAATGGAGGTAATGAAGTATAATAAACACATAGTGTTTACTGACGTTGATGTTGCCGAGTGGACAGATAAGCCTTCGATATTGCCAATTATTGAGAAAGAATGCGATGGCGAAATAATAGCTCGAATTATTGGTTATAACGAAAATCGATTGGTGGATTTTTTAATGTATGATTATTAATGTACTATGAGATCATATTATATTTTGAAATAAATATTTCGCTCATGAAATATGTATTGTGTTACTGTTTCTAACCACTAAAGCGCATGTGTGGTGGTGTTAGTGGGTATAAATCTGAGTGCTCTTTGTGTGTTAGCCACCATTTGCGCTGTAGTTAACGAGAAAGTCTACACAAAACTATGGCTGAACAACAATCATCTCAACCGCCCGCCATCACTCAACGAGATAAGGTATGGGAATAAATATTTTAATAAAATATATGATATATATTTTAAAAATATATATTCACATAAGGTGCGCGCCCTAATCAAGAAACACCGTACCGATCGAGTGGTGGTCTTCTTCTACGAGAGCAATGTGCCCGCCCATTTGGCTTATCTCGGCGAGATGGAGAAATCGTTTACGTGTGAGTACACTGACGTGCGCGTGATTGGAGTGGATGTCACAAAGGAGGACGCGGCCGTTGTCCGCGCTGACTATAAGGTGAACAAAGTGCCGGCCACTGTCATTGTTCTGTTGGACGAGGTCGTCGACCACATGTACGGCATGGATCGCAACGCGCTGGTGAAACTCATTGACCCGTCAGCGGCGGCTAAATAAGTCCTATTAAGCATACAAGGCTTACGCCCGTATAATGTATTTTATACGTTCAAAATTTAAAAATAAAACTTTGATTAAAAACACAAAACAAATTTGCTGTTATTTGCGCGTGCGCAATGATGTAATATAATCGAATATCTGCCGCACCCAAATGAAAGCCATTTGCTTTCAGTGTTCACAGCGATAACAATGAGTGATTCAATTATCGAGACAATTTCAACAATTGTGAGTATATATTGTGTTTAAATTATTTTACATTATTAAACGCAATATTTGCTCATGAAGGAACGCTGGAACGAGGTCAACGATTTGCAGGATAAGATTGTTCTCATATACAGCTCGAAAGAGAACATGCACATGCATTTCAAGTCTGGTATTGACGAAATATTGAGATCAAGTGTTTGCAACTGTGGAAATTTTCGGCACCATTTCCCGGCCTATTGCATCGATGCGCTCACCACCCCTGATCTCGCTCGGCAAATCATGACTCAAACAAAAGTGCACGCTATTCCATCGGTTGTGTTTGTTAAGAGCGGTCACGTACGGATGGTACAGTTCACTACACTCGTCCACCATTTCTCTAGAAATTGCGAGATAATGTCCAAGTGCTTGTACTAATTTATACATTTTTTATTCGCTTGTTTTATTAGTCAAATACTCAGCAAACTATTGTATACTTATGTGCCTAGCGCTGGGTAGTCTATATACAACAGTGGCTGACTTCGAGTCAATGAGTACGAGTTCAAGACAGTCCCGGCGCTTAGCATTTTTTTTTAGAATAATTGTTTTCAATTTTTTATTTGTTATTTAGCTTAATTATGCAAATTATTCATTAAATAACATAAATATTATGTGTAACGATTAATTACCAGTTGATATTTGAATTAAAAACAATTTTGTATTGAGTTTCAATATTTGGTGTGCATTTGATATTTTTGGTGAATTTTTTCTATGTCCTGAAAAGTGGTCGAAATATATCTATCACTACTCGTGGTATTTGTTTGCGAACATAAATACCACCAAAACTCTAACGTTAATATATGGACTGTACGGCGATTATAGTTTTACCTGTTGTGGAGTGAGAGACCTGTTTGCGCTTTAGTGCATTGTATGTGTTTGTATGGAGAGAGCGGAGAGTCTGATTGTATTGAGTGTATGTCTGGAGTGTGTGTCTGTGTTTTAGCGACCAAAAAAACTTATGTTTTGTTTCAATTCTCTTATAATTTAATACTTTTTTAATCAAAAACCCTTTGAAATTTATATTAAAATGTTCAGTATGGGGAATAAACTACTAATGGAAATTATTTGAAGCAAATGAAGTACAATTCAATAAAGGGTTTTTAATCATTTTAATTGCTGTGAATATAACAGTGTCTGTGATATTAATTAACAGTAATTACATTACTTTAAACAATAAATATGCATATATTTTGGACGGAAACCTAACTTTTGACGAAAATTTTAATATTCATAACAACATAAGTGGGTATCCAATGAATATTGTGCCAAATTATGTGCATTACGTGCTCTTCAATGTATCGGAGATAGAGTTCGGGCACTTTATATCCATACTATCGGTGCTGAAAAACCAAAGGCCAGACCGGATATACATTCACACCGATAAACAACAACTGATTGGCAGTAATTACAAACGACTGTTAAAAGTTATGGATAGATTGCATACAAAATTAATAATACGAAAAATACATCAACCGTATGCTGTATTTGGGCAACGAATACATCATACATATCACGCCTCAGATATAGTACGGCTGCGAGTGTTGGCTGAGTTCGGGGGCCTATATCTGGATCGAGATGTATATGTGGTTAAGTCGATGGATGTGTTTCGCAAGTATGAGATGACTCTGGATTGGGATGAGGGCCAATATCTGGGTAATCAAGTGATTATAGCCCACCCGAAAGCCCGGTTCCTGAAACTATGGCTGCAAACTTATCAAGATTACAAGGGGGACAAATGGTATTACAACGGGGGAGAATTGCCCACACAATCCATACTCTATAAAAAACCAGAACTTATACATAGGGTTCGTATAGAGTTTGGGGTTAATATCTTTGATGTTTGTCCGAAAATGTATGTACTATATTATCCTTATTGGGTTCATAACTATTATACAATGCATATGTCTATAAGAGGGCGACATATATCGCAAATTGGCATTTGTTTTCTTAGCCAAGAATTATATCCTTTTGATAAAATAATTGTCAAACAATTAAACGTTACTTTCGGTGAAATGACAAGAAATGTGTTTGAATTTGAACGCAATGTTATCAATAATTTTGTGTAATAAGTTAATAGAAATTTTATTGTCAGTAATTAAAACATTATGTGTTTTATGAACTTATTTAAACGCCATATGTACAGTATATTATGGCCATATTTATTTGTTAGTTAATAAATATTAACATGGTAATTACAAAATAATAGCTTTATTATTTTTTAAAATAGACTACATTGAGTACTGAGAAAAATAAAATCACCTTTATCAGTATACTATTATATTATTACAGTATACAATATTGAATGAATCGAAAAATTTATTGCAACTTATTTTTCAATTGGCAACAATTAAATATTACTCTCTTTATGTTTTATATTTTATTTACTAAATTTATTAACTCACCATGATTATGAATGTATACAAGTTAACAAAAATAAAACAGACTGTGCTAAAAAATTTTATTTTAATAATTTTGTTTGTTTTAAATATAAAATTATTTATATTATTACTTAATTGCAATCAATTTAGTGATGAATATTTTCCACAAAACTTAACATTTAATGAAAACCAAACTTGTTGTGATAACATCACGGGATATCCAATGAATATTGTGCCCAATTATGTTCATTATGTGCTCTTCAATGTATCAGAGATAGAGTTCGCGCACTTTATATCCATACTATCAGTACTGAAAAATCAACGCCCGGATAGGATATACATCCACACCGATAGCCGACATTTGGTTGGCTATAATTACAAACGAGTAACAAATGTAATGAATAAATTGCGGTCAACAAAATTAATTATACGAAAAATACACAAACCTCAGGCGGTATTCGGACAGATGTTAACTCCCAAATGGGTCGGCTATCACGGCTCAGATATAGTACGACTGCGAGTGTTGACTGAGTTCGGGGGCCTATATCTGGATCGAGATGTATATGTGGTTAAGTCGATGGATGTGTTTCGCAAATTTGAGATGACACTGAACTGGGATGAGGGCATCTATGTGGGCAATCAAGTGATCATGGCCCATCCAAACGCCCGGTTTCTGAAACTATGGCTGCAAAGTTATCAAGATTATAAAATGATCTGGTACTATAACGGGGGTGAATTGCCCACAAAATCCATTTTATACAAAAGGGCCGATTATATACATAGGATTCGAATGAAGTTTGGGGTGAATTGCGGTGATGTCTGTCCGATGCTGTTTATGAGATACGACCCGAATTGGATACAACATTACTATACAATGCATATGTATGTTAGGGGCAATAATGTCTCCCAAAGAAGTATTTGCTTTCAAAACCTCGAATACTATCCAATGGACGAACATATGGTTCAAAAACTTAACGTTACTTTCGGCGAAATAACCAAAAGTGTGTTTGACTTTGAATACAATGTTATCAACGGATGGCTGTAATCAATCAGATTCTCGATTGCATTCATTTAGTACTGTATTTGATATCATTAATGATAGCATCACTACGATAAATAACATGGGTGTTTTAGTTTTGTTAACTATTCAATTAGTGGTTAATTATGTTTTGTTAGAAACATACAAATATATTTCCGGTTATTTTATTTGTTAAGAAAATGTATGCATTCATCACTTAAATAATAATTTATAACTCATTCAATACATACACTTCCTATCAATTATTTCCTGATTTTATATTATTTTTACAATTATTTTATTTTATGTCATAATAAATATGTTTTCAGTTTATATAACGAGTATTTTTTAATTAAAATTTCATTACTACAAATAATTATATATTTTTGTGCTAATTATGCAATATTTTCACTTAACTTATTTAACGTATAGACAAATACTTGATTCACAAGTAAGTATACATTTATTCACTTTTAGCTCATTTTAATCACAACAATCTTTGTAACTAGATCTAATATTTTATACTCAATTTCCATAATAATTTTTATAACTTTTCAGAATCAGAATTACATGATAATCTAAATATACAAAACGCCCATTAGGTAACTCCCAGAACATGATACTTTTATAAAAAACAAATTTAACAAAAACTTCAGTATTATAACTTATAATTTATAAGAATAAAATCTAACCAATCACATTTACATATATATTTAAACTAAAGATATTTAAAAATTAACATAATTGAATTAAATTCTGCCATAGTTAACCACATAAAACAAACTACTCCCACATATTGTGGGCAGTTATTACACGTAATTACAATGCATTTCAATGCAAAACTAATTCATAAAACTCTCAAAAGGGGACAAAAAGAATAATTATAAACAGTTAGATAACGTAATATATGAACGACTCCTAGCATTAAGTGCACAGAGTGTTGACCGAAAGGCCACGAAAACAAACACTCGTTTAAATCCGTGATTAGAGAGTTCACAGACTCTGACTCATCAGACAGTCATCACGTGGTTTACCACAACTCCCACACCGATAGCCGCCGAACGCAACACGTGTTGAACGGCACGTGATTTAGTGGCCAACGGATCAGTTGTTGTTGTCTTCGTTGACACCACTCGTTATAATGAACCCCAAAATCTACTGACAATTGTTGACCACATTATCTGTTAATCTGTTTGTTTACATATCCGCGGACTCGTTGTCATACATCACCCGTAACTCATCCATCCATTCATCCGATCGGTGTTGCGATCCGATCGACTCAACTGACCATCTGTTGTGTGACAACACATCCCATCCAATACACGACATGTCGATGTCGTCGATGCAGACCACGAACTATCACTCGGAGAACAGTTACGACAGCGGAGGTTACGGCCAAAGCGATGGCCTGTCGGGCGGAGGTATGTCCGCCTCCGGAGGTATGACTCACTCGTACAGCGAATCCAATCTAATGGGAGGCAGCGGTGGCGGCAGCGGAGGTCTGTCAGGAATGTCGGGCTCGTCTTCGCGGACAGGGATGTCATTCCTGACGGGCGGACACTCGGCCTCAACCAAACACGAAGACCTCAAACAGATGCTCGAGTCTAACAAAGACGGCCTCAAACTGGAGGCCATGAAACGGATCATCGGTATGATCGCGAAGGGAAGGGCCGGTGAGGCGCCCCGCGAGCTGTTCCCACACGTGGTGAAGAACGTGGTGACGAAGAACGCGGAGCTGAAGAAGTTGGTGTACCTGTATCTGACCCGATACGCGGAACAGGAGCAAGACTTGGCCCTCCTATCCATCGCCACATTCCAGCGCTCACTGAAAGACCCAAATCCGCTGATCCGGGCGTCGGCCATACGGGTGCTGTCGTCCATACGGGTGTCGATCATAGCGCCCATAATGTTGATCGCGATCCGCGACTGCAGTAACGACATGTCTCCATACGTGCGCAAAACCGCTGCTCACGCCATACCGAAGCTCTACTCACTGGATCCGGACCTGAAGAACGAGATCATCGACATCATAGAGCGGCTGCTGAACGACCGGACGTCGTTGGTGTTGGGGTCGGCGGTGGCCGCGTTCGAGGAGGTGTGTCCCGACCGGTTCGATCTGATCCATCAAAACTATCGCAAATTTTGCTCACTCTTGGTCGACGTGGACGAGTGGGGACAGATCATACTCATCAATATGTTGATCCGTTACGCGCGCACGCAGTTCACGGACCCCAACGGTGGCCGCTATCACGCGGCGACCGCTTCCCAGTCGTCGCTGGACACCGACCCCACTGTCTTGGACGCCGACCATCGGGCGCTTCTCCGGAGCGCCAAACCGCTGCTCCAGAGCCGCAATTCGGGTGTAGTGTTGGCCGTCATTCAGATGTATCTATCGCTGGCGCCCAACAGCGAACTCAACGCTATTATTGTCAAACCGTTGATTCGTTTGCTTCATTCCCATCGAGAGATACAACTCGTTGTGTTGAAGAATATCGTGTCGTTGACCACTGTTTCGGCCGCCGATGACAGCGATCGCGAGGCCATCACCGATGACCACAAGAATAAAGAGAACGCCGATAACGGTCTGAACGACGAGAACAATGGGGTCGAGAAGAGAGACAAAGACGGTTACGATGAGGACGACGACGACGAGGAAGAGTTCTTTAAGTTTGGGAGCGGCGGTGGAAGCGGTCACTCGTCGGCGAAGAACATCAAAACCCTGTTTGAGCCGCACTTGAAGTCGTTTTTCATCAAATCCAAGGACTCGACTCAGACAAAGATTCTTAAGCTCGAAATACTGACCAATTTGTCGAATTCGGCCAATATTTCGCTCATTTTACGTGAATTCCAGGCCTATATCAACAACTATCAGGAGGACCTCGAGTTCATGGCCGCCACCATTCAGTCCATCGGCCACATCGCCGCCCGAATCAAAGAGATAGCGCCCATATGTCTGAACGGTTTGATTACACTGCTGTCCAATCGGAACGAGACGATCGTTTCGCACAGCATTGTCGTCATCCGGACGCAGATCATCAACAAAGACGACACCATTATATCGGCTATTATTAAACAAGTGGTGCGACTGATGGACAAGATTCACACACCGCAGGCGCGGGCGACCATTCTCTGGATTTTGGCCGAATTCTGTCCCGTCAACGAACGGGCGGCCAAATACGCGCCCGACGTTCTCCGCAAACTGGCCAAGACTTTCTGTCTCGAGGCCGACACCGTTAAGCTACAGGCGCTCAATCTGTCGGCCAAACTCTTCATAACGCAGGACACCAGCGATCGGATCAAACTGTTGGTCAACTTTCTGTTCAATTTGGCCAAATATGACTTGAACTATGACGTCAGGGATAGGGGACGTCTCTTGAGGCAACTCCTCAACGACCCGACTCTCGCCAAACGTATACTACTTGTGCCCAAATGCGTGCCCGACGTGGGCGGCGGTGGCGTCGGTCGCGCCGACTCTGGCCATCAGTTCCGCATCGGAACGCTGTCTCACTTCTTGGAGAAGAGGGCCGCCGACTACGAGGAACTGCCCGATTGGCCGCTCGAACAGCCGGACACTAGCGTTAGGGCCCGCAAAGAGGTGTATGTGGAGGAGCCGACGCCCACCTTCGCTCTCGTCAACATCAAAGACAATAGAAGTGAACGAACGCTCAAGAAGTTGAAGGAGAAGTCGTTTTACTCGAGCGAAGAGTCCGCCGACGAGAGCGAAGAGGACGACACCGACGAAGAGGAAGAAGAATCGGATGAAGAGGAGGACAGCGACGAAGAGATAAGCGGTGAGGAGGAGAGCGATGACGAAGAAGAGGAGGAAACAGACGCCGAAGACGAGGAGGAAGAGGACGGAGAGTCGAGCGGTGAAGAGGAGGAGAGCGATGACGGAGCGGAGGAAGTGTTGACCACTAAAGCCAATGCCAGTAAACCATCGAAATCTAGTAATTCGTCGAAAGCTGTTCTCAAATAATATGGTTTTACTGTTTGATATCAAAATGAGTGAAAATCTATTATATAATACAAAGTACTCTTCAGTTAGTGTTGAGCGACATTTTAGTGGTGTTTCTCCCGTACACTATATGTGTAATTACGGTATGATTTTATACGAAATTATAGTGTATTTTTTGCCCTTCAATGACCCCATTGTGGGCACAAATCTATCGTTTATTTTATAATTGTTTTTTTAAATTCAATAATTTGTTTTTTATACAACGGATTATCCTATGGCTTAAGAGTTAATCCAATGCAATGTTTAGTTTCTATAATTGTTTTCTTATATATTTAATTGAATTTTCTTAACAAATGAAATCCGAAACTGAATTGTGAATTAAATTGTTTGAGAAAATGTTTATTATTTTCTAAACAAAAAATTGTTAAATTCTATATAAAAATAAAGTTAATTATTAAACAAATATACAGTATTTCGATATCATTTCCAAATATAAAGTTGAATAAAATAAAATTTACATAAAATTGAATACAATTTTCCATAAAATTACGATTATTTGATTGACAAAAGTATTGAAAAAATACATGAGACTAAAGTTAGGTTAAATTTTAGGCAGAGGTCAAAAAGGTTTAGTCATCGCCAATTTTACTACCTCTACGGTGAACATTTTTACCCTCATACACCGCACATAAGCCATATCTTTTTGCATATTTTTGGCAACAGATGGCATTAGCAAACACTTTTTGTCATATACTCAGAGTTGAGATATGCGAATGAACTCTGAGTGTACGTCCAAAAAGGGTTTGCTTTGTGGAATAATAACGCCATCTGTTGCCAAAAATATTCATAATGTGCGGTATATGGGGGTAAAAATGTTCACCGTAGAGGTAGTAAAATTGCCGATGACTAAATATTTTTGACCTCTGCCTAAAATATAACCCTACTTTAGTCTCTGGTATATTACCTATGCTTTTGTCACTTAAATAATCGTAATTTTATGGAACATTTTATACACCTTTTGCAGTACTTTTGTCATATGTATTGCGCCAACCCTATTAATTCTATCAATTCATTATCTAATAGTTTTTTCAAAAGTTTTTTAATCAAATAAAAATGAGAAAAAATACAAATTATTAAAAAAAATATATTTAAAAATCATTTTTTTTGGCATAACTTTTTGAGATTAAACGCCGAAAAGTGGTTGAATAAACACAATATAATATATGGTAAACAATTATTGCAACAAATATCACAATCAAATGAACAATTATTATAAACTTATAAACAAATTCATGTAAATTTCATATAATAGTGAACACTGGATATAGTGAACAGATATAACAGCATAACTACAGGCACTCAATGACTATTACAAACACAATCGGTATTTCAACGGCAAATGGCCTCAAAAGACATCACTTTCTATCACTGGTTGAGACCCGAAATGTGTATCCAAGTTATGAAAAGCCATATTCACTATAACGAGTGTTCGCTATCTATATTAAATATACATGTTTAAAATGTACGAAATAGCCAACTATTGAGTCACAGGCTGTCATTAATTTGTGGGGCAGTTATTGAGAATTGAAATACGAGTTAATTTACTACACATTATTGGGATGAAGTATTGTTAGCGCTGTCTTCAAACATGTTCATCGGGTAGTGCTCTTTATAGGCGGCCACGTGTGCGGCCAAATCGCGGTACTGTTCGGCCAAATGGTCGGGCAATTCCTCGTACACGTCGGTGAACATAGTCTTAAGGCTGGGTTTAAGCACTTTCTCCGCCCGAACCACAGCCGCCAACACC